>JANSTX010004948.1:0-20903 GCA_027564355.1 Penthetria funebris | reverse complement strand
TTTTATATATTTTTAATTATAATAACGATTATTCCTTCAAGACGATACACGAATGATCTCAAATACAATAGTCCCTTAAAACTTTGTTACGCGCATAAAATTACAGGTAAATTATCCAAAATAACAATATAATTATATATAATATAATATAATATAAGGAGTAAAAAGTTTGTATGGGAGGTACTAGAAGGAGTACTCCAACTAGATGTTATATGGACTAAATCCCCGTTAACACAATCCAATTCTTATCGAAATGGATGAAAATCGAATGGAATTCCCCGTTTAGGCAACGCCCCAGTTTCGGTTATAACTTTAGAAATGCACGCAAAATTATTTCCAACAATTTATTACTTTATGTTTGGAAACAGGAAAAAATTTTCAAGGTGATGACATATTGTACGTTGTTACTCATTACGTGTTGCTATCCATGTTTATGCGTTGCTATTTATTCCAATTCGTTGCTATTTATTACTCAATAGTATGCGTTATAACTATTATAGTGTTGCTCTCTATTTTTATGCGTTGCTATTCATTTCTATGCGATGCTATTCATTCCTATGTGTAGCCATCTATTTTTATGCGTTGCCATCTATTTTTATGCGTTGCTAATCATTCCTAATAATTCCTATACGTTGCAATGCGTTGCTATGCGTTGTTATGCGCTACAATGCTATGCGTTGCAATGCGTTGCTATGCGTTGCAATGCGTTGCTATGCGTTGCTATGCGTTGCAATGCGTTGCTATGCGTTGCAATGCGTTGCTATGCGTTGCAATGCGTTGCAATGCGTTGCTATGCGTTGGAATGCGTTACTATGCGTTACTATGCGTTTCAATGCGTTGCTATGCGTTGCAATGCGTTGCTATGCGTTGCAATGCGTTGCTATGCGTTGCTATGCGTTCCAATGCGTTGCTATGCGTTGCAATGCACTGTTATGCGTTGCAATGCGTTGCTATGCGTTGCAATGCGTTGCTATGCGTTGCAATGCGTTGCCATGCATTGCTCTGCGTAGCTATGCGTGTTTTTTCAAAGATGTTTGTTTCTTGGCGTTAGATGAACGGAATCAAATACAATAGACCCTTGGAACTTTGTTTCCAGGGCCTAAAAATAAATATATTGTATAATAATATTATTATACGAGTAATCAATATATAAATACCGGACGTAATTTTCTTGTTGCATCCAATGCACCTTCAATTGGTATATAATTGATATTTATCACATCTTAAAGGTTAGGGTGAGACCAACGTCATCTCTAATTCTATTGCTATTTTATATAGTACATATAGAAAGAAGTATATATGAAAAACTATATTAGTGTTTATAAACGAATATCAAGGGAATTTACTTTGATGAATTATTTGATAAGGTAATAAATTATTCGAGATGTATGATATTTCTAATTTATCTAAATGTTTTTCTAGAATAAAATGCATGTGAAGTAAATAAATAGAAAAAATAATCTTTATAGAAAGTAAGGACGTTCACCAATTGCTTTTTTTATTTAGAAAATAATATATATTTATCCATGAATATTCATTCAATAATTCACCCAAACGAAATGCATCTTTTGGTGATTTTATTGAAAATGATATAATTTTGAATATTGCGAAATAATTAAATAAATTAAGGGCTGAGTATATATAGGCAATCACCAGCATATGTGCATTTTAAATTATTATGATTAATTTGTTCGTAATACATTCAAGAATATTTTTATTTAATTATAATTATACGGTAAATTATTAATTAACAATTTAATCATTTTGATTTTACAATTAATAAAATAATTACATAATCTAGTCGACCGTTTGCCCTTAAATGTTGTTTGTAATAACCTTTCAATTCTATTAAATATTGTATATTGAACAACACGTTCAGCATTTTTAATGAATATTAAGATGAATATTTAATTTAAATATTACAGGTTCTAATTATAAATAAACTAATTGAAATTCGAAGAGTGAAACTAGTTGGAAATTTAACAATATTTTTTTATAATATAATATTAAAGATATTAATGAATTATAACACAAAATAACTGTCAAATTCGGTTTATCACAGAGGGAGTTTGATGATTAGAACAAAGAAATTTGTGAATAATTGTTTGGAATTCTTGGAGAAAAATTCAGTAAATATACGTACGCAGTAGGAAAGGTGACTGACTAGAAACGGTAATATCTATAGAAAAGAGAAAATTCACTCATGTATTGAATGTATTCTGTGTAGGTTTGTTTACTATATACACGTCAATTTAAATTTAGGATGATTTTCTTTTGACGATTTGGGCGAATTTATACAAATGTGAACACAAAAAACTGATGATGTCTAATAGATTTGCAGTTTCACAAAAGAATGAAGTGTAAATATATTTATAAATTTCAAATGCATATAAAACAAAATGCAATAAATTTTGATTATTATCTTTAATATGTTTATAGTCTAATTTACTAGAAACAATGTTAACCTTTTTATTATCATCGAATAATGAGGATAATTTATTAATCAATTATTCACTTAATTCTACCAAACTTCTGATCTTTATATATAAATTAATAAATTAAGACATTGAAAATAAAACTATAGAATTTGTCGTTAATACACAGAACCTTACCAATAATCAATTAATAAAATATTTATTATAAAAGTGTGTGTACCTATAAACATTTTTGTATTCATGTCTTGCAAATAAATAAATTATTCATTAATTTGAAATTCAATGAATTATTGTGGATTAAATAAATTTAACATTGAATTATTTTTTCGCTTAAAATCAAATTAAATAATTGTCGTGAAATTGAGATTATCGACTATTATTAAGCAAGTTATGACGTATTAATAATGCTCGGATAAGTGAATCGTAAGTTTTTGCCATTATTTCTATTGGAATATTTGAGTCATCAACTTCTTAATTTTGAAGATTATTTTATTGAGAAATATAATTACAAATAACAGATTTGTGTAAAAAATAAAAAACCAAATTTGAAAGCACTATATATCAATGATCAATGCCACCACATAAGTTAATATTCAAATGTCATAATTACATAATTACATAAGAAGTTTCCTTATATTTATTTTAAATATTTGTAGAGTTCATAAATACTATAACTTATCATTTAGATGCGTTATTAGAAACAACATTAGTGATAATAGAATTATTTTTTGACCCATCTATGTCAAATATTTCTAATATAACCTGCAATTGATATTTGTCAGCGAAAAATGTGATATTTATTACAAGTTTTATTAAGCAATTTCATTTAAATTCGGTATAGTGAACGCACACCGTTGACCTTTCCCAAAACAGACAAACAAAATAACTATATATCGGTATGCAAATTGATTACCAAATTCAAATAATTTTTTGTCCCAAAAAATAAATATATACCTACATTTTATTAGTAAAGTAAATAAAATGTTATTTTCTTTCGTTTTAAAATAAATTATAAATTTACATAAACGATAAGTGTTTGTTGGCATTATAAAAAAAAAAAAAAACAGTTGAAATTAAAATAAATTTTATTTAAATAAAAAATAAATTCATTTCGTATAATTGACTTCCACAATTTCTATGGTCAATAATTTAGTCATGAAATTTGATGAGTATTGACATCATCAATTATTATGATTTTTTTTTTAATCAATCAAAACTTTTAAGTTTTTTATAATAATGGCCACAATATGTTTTTTTAAGAATTAAATAGCAAATTTCTTATTGTGGTAAATTATTCTTTGAAAATACACGAATAATCAATTTTAAGCAGTTATTTTTAACCACCCACCAATCATGTATTGATGAGACGTATTTTCGAATAATTTGGTATTATTCAAGCCATGATTGTATATTTCGACATTCCATCTAAAAATAATAGCAAGTTATTACTAGAAGATTTCTAGTCATAAGGCAAGTATATTAATTTCAAATTATCAAAACATTAGATTTATATCGTTATGCATTTATCATCTGAGTAAATAATAAACTTTTATTTTTATTAATGTTTTATAAATTATTATATAAATAATTGTATTAATATTGTACATACCATTAAAAAATGATAAAACTTTAAAAGTAAGGCGCCACCACATTTATAATCATAAAATCTTTTAATTAACTTTGTTTGAAAATTGTAATTTAAATGTAGCGAGAATTTTCGAGAGAAAAAAAAACAAATATATAATTATTTCATACAATAATAATTAAGAAAAATGCATATATAAAGTAATTATTCAATTAAAATTTTAAAGTCATAACAATTATACATACTCGTACACATAGAATTTAATATGCAGTTTCGGTAACTGCATATAAAATACATTTTGAAATACTTTTCACATAAAATTCATATGCATTATACATGTGCATAATAGTGCATTAAGTCATTTTTACTTTCCCATATATAAACAAATATTATAATGGGACAATTTTCTTTACATAACAATTTTCATTTTATTTATATTTATTTTATGTTGATATTGTAAATTATCGTCAATGTCATTACCACTCTTACTTACCACATGTGTTCATTTTTAAAGTCTGGATTATTAATGGAAATATCTTGATTAAACAAAAAAAAAAAAAAAATTAGGCAAATGAGTGCATGAGAAGCAAAAAATTTGTATGCAAAAAAAAAATTATATCCTATATTCGGTAGAATGCAGAATGTGGTTCATGAACATATATCAATTACATAATCCAAAAATGCTAGTAATAATCATTGGAAACAGATGAAAATATGTGTATATACAAAACAAAAAGCATATATTTACATTTCGATTAATTTAATTATTTTAATCGCATTTGGGCCAATTATTATAATCATATTTGATATCCCTAATGTAGTATAATGAATGCAGAAGAATATATAATATTGTAGAAAATATGATGTGTAGAAAAGACTAGTATATTATAGTTTCCACAAGACCGTTGAACATGTTGACATAGTGCGGATGTATTTCTATCATGAATGTTTTACAATTTATGGTGTCACGCACTCTAAAGTGTCATATAAAATGAAAAAATATACCATAAATTCAATTATAATCATTTTCTATTAGCATGCTGCCACCCACATATAGAAAATTATTTAAACTAAACTAAGATGATAATATAAAGTGATAAAATTAAATTTCTTACACGATATACTCGTATATGTATATATACGTACTTTTAATAGACTTGCATATCATTGCATACATCTTTAAGAACCACATTCTTTTAAAACCTAATAATTATTCAGGTTTTTAATTTTTATTATTATTAATAAAATTTTCCGCTTATAAAAAACCTATATTTCAATATAACAACAACGTTGTCTTCTATTTGTACATATAATATAAAAACATAAATATTCCTATTGCAATAATTTATTTTATGCAATAAACTATTTTTTTACATACTTTAATGTATTTTATTTGATACTTTAAATTGTTTTCCAGTTAATACAATCTATTAACTGTACACATGGAATAGACAGGATATGCAAATTGTATACGTTTTTTTTTTTTTTTAAAAATACATTTGAATTAATTGGAGCTCTGAGAAGCATCGAAAAGACTATTGAATAGGTACTGACAATGAAAAGAAATTAAATTTTAAGATCGTAAAAATTGTTACAGGTAGCTAGCTCTAAGTTTAGAAATATTCTAAAATTAATTTGTAGAAAAATTACAAAAAAAAAAAACAGTTATTCCAAAAAAAAACTAAAGAAAATTCTCTGGTCGTATAAGAAATAGTATTAACCCATTTCATTCCTTAATCTACATATACTCAAAACAACATCTGCTAAACGATATCTTTTTGCATTCTTGGATAGAAGGAATTAATGGTTGTTGATATTCGATAAAATGTTTTTTTTTTAATATTTGATAAAGATACGAGTATGCAAAATTAATGTTTAACCATTGATAATTCCTTAGTGCATTCACCAAACCAAACATAATAATAATAATCATTGCTAGATTAATAATAATCATTGCAAGGCCTAAAATTTTAAATATTGCACTTGTACATATAGTAAAATTAGATTTTTATATTTAGTTTAATTTTGAATCTATAAAATTATAGTGTCACAGAAAAAAAAAATATTTAAAATTTGTTGAACATAAATTCTTAGAGATGATCAGTGAGAAAGAAAGAAGTGTTTTAAAATGGAATTTTATTTATTTCTTTGATGAAGAAGTTTCTGAAAAACTAAAATATTTACTTTAATCATTTGAAAACATTCTTTAAATATTTTCATAATATTTATTTTTTTTAATTGATAAACTATATGGGAGTGCAATGAATTTGTAAGCTATAACATTTTTAATGATCTTCAAGAAATGATTAAAATTAGGTATATTCGAGTAGTCCAGTATGTTTTTATGAAAATCATATTTATGAAGAAAACTATGGAGAGTACAAGTATATATAATTATCAGTTATTAGTGGCATTATAATTCGCCATAGTATTAGACATACCAAACGTAATGTATAAACATTTTCAAATAATTATATAGTTCCAAATATTTTACAAATCTCCAAATTATATTTCTACACAATTAAATATGCAAATATATATAGTAATAATGGTTGGCAAATATGTATAGTAATTATTGTTTTAAATCCCATTAGACCATATTGTTATCAGATTTATGCTAAAGCGCCATAAGTATGCTTTAGATTTCAGTATATGTCATTTTGCCAAAGTGTAAACAAAGTGAGCTTAGAAACGCTGAAATGGGATGTCCTATCCCACATGTCGTATTCACCAGCCATTGATTTTTTCCGACTACAACTTGTTTCTATCGATGACTTATGGCTACGCAGCACCTCCTTTTCTATTTCACCTTTACTATTAGGATGGCAAAAAAATGGATCGATTCGTTGAAAGCTTGAACATCAACTGATCGATCATGTTGTCGATTTCTCATTCGATCATTTAAACGATCATTTGAACAATCGTTTGACCGATCATTTGATCGATCATTTGAAGCCTTACTTGATCTATCAATAACTGTAGAATTTTCTCGATTCATTAGACGAGATGTTTTTTCAACACAATATGTTACAAGATATCGATTGACAATCATTTGTACATATTAAGTGATCATGGCGTATAATGATATTGAGTATACTGGCAATCGATGGTGCATACAATTTGGAGTATGAAACTGATGTTGATGGTAGATTTAGTCATGTCAGTATTAAAATGTAGTATAACAATGCGAACCTGAAAAATTCATTATGTTATGACGTAATGGTATAAAAAATAAAATTATTTTAAATTTTATTATAGGGTATTTTTATAGGGTATTATAGGGTATTTTTTAATTATAATTCACGTAATATTATAAAATATATTATATTAATCTATTATTATATTAATCTAATCATCGAACAAGATAATTCTTATTATATTCATAATAATTCTAGTCTCAATATTATTAGTGCCTAAACATTATATACGACGGATACCAAATGTGACATATCTTTTTAAAAACTATACGAAATCAATTAGTTCATAAAATAAAATTACTTTCTGTAAATTTGAATGGATAGTACACTAAAATTTATCAATTTAGGCATACAATAGAGCTTGAAAATTCGATAATTTTGTTGAAAATAATGTCTATTTCTTACCAATTCCGTAACACGAAATCGAAAAAAAATGATATGACTAAGTATATTAATTAAAAGCTAATGAAATTCGAATAGCTGATACCATTAGGCATTAAATATTTTGTATCTTTAAAATAAAACATTTAAATTTACATCAATTTTCACAATCAATAACTTTATAGTTGAAAAAGTTATGCTAACTCGCATTTATTAATACTAAAGTAAATATCTTATTATCATATAAAAAAAAATCAATGTTAACTAAAATCATTTATGCATATAATAAATATGTAAATATAAAATAGATTTTCTTTTGTACCAGTTACCTTCATCTATTTATATAACATAAAATTCAAGAAATATTAATAATATACCAAATTTTATAGTGCAAATACCCTTTCACAATATTTTGCATAAATCAAATAAATAAAGCAGATTTATTTTCTTATTTAAAGAAAAACGATAAATGGAAAATCATATTGAAAATCTTCTCACTTAAATATACTTAATAAAATATTTATATAAATAAAAGAATATTTTTAATATTTTTAATAATTTTCACATCGAAATATGTTCTAGACAATCTCTCTAATTTTAGATATTGCAAATGAAAATCATTTCCTATATTACATTTTCTAATGAAGTAATTTTCACAAAATTTTACATTGTATTTTTTTAACACAAATTTTTATAAAGAAAAGAATTTCTTAATTTTCCGGTATTTACAATAATTTACTAATCAATTTAATATTTTATATCATACTATTTTATATAGAATTTAATATAAATAGTCTTTTTATCAATTTATATTTTGTGTGAACGTGAAAAGCGAGTTTAAAAATATATTGTATAAAATTTTTCACCGAAAAGAAAAACCAAAAAAGAAAAACCAGAAAAGAAAAGTCGACCAGACGGACACCATGTGTATATTGCACAAATCATGTGAGTGCATATAAAACAGTCTGAAAATTTACCGCACTGCGACGCGATTCCATCAAAACTGCAAGAGATTGAATTTAAGAAAATGTTCGCGAGGTCGCCAACAACATAATATAACAAGTTCATGAAGGCAGCAATCTCTTTCATATTACATATTATTATTTTTATTTTTGTTGTATTTACCATAGTATTATGAGTAAATTATTAACATACACAACATAGCAAAAGCACCAGAGTATGTATGAGAAGTTAAAAAGAGTCTCTGAATGAATATAAATAAATGTTGGACTTGAAATGAAATTGACGGTGATAATATAATGTAATGATGATGATGATGATGATGATAATGATGACGGTATACTATGATCATCTCTGATCTCAGAACTGTATGTAGTAAATTATATACTTGTTTTTATTTACAAACAAACACTTTGTTCCAAGAGTTATAACAAACATTGCAATAGATTTTATTTCAATTTTATAGCCACACTACATCAGTACAAATTTAAAGGTAAAAATTTTCCATTCATTACTTTTATGCAAATTATCCATTTATGTCGTATATGAGAGACTATATACGAGTTTGCAATAAGCTTATAATAACCACGTGAATGAAATTATATTAAGTAAAATAAGGTATGACAACAACTTTTTTCTGTATACAACTACACATAAATGGAAGTAATTCCTGTTTGCAGTTACATGAGTTTTGTACAAATGTTCCTTAATAAAATTTAAATAGCATAAAAATTATTTAATTCTATATTTCATGATGTTTTTTTTATGTAACGTAGGTGGAACTTATAAAATAAATGTTTTCGAGCGACTATCATGACTATCGAATTCGATAACTATATTGAGTTTCCATCAAACGACTTTATAATAGCTGAGCAACTGTGCGCAATGATAGAAAATTGAAAATAACCGAATAACCATTTTTCACTAAAAATTAGTGATTAACTCAGTGATTAAATGATATTCCATTTGATGATATTCTTTTGAAATAATAGGGGTTGCTACATATTCAATATCTACTATCGAATTCAAAAACTATTGATTTGCCATCAAATTATTTTATAATAGTTGAGCAAACTATGCAGTGATGGAAAATTTAAAATTATAGCAAGTTGTGTTCTTTTGATAAACATGTTTTAAAAGTTTTTTTTTAAAAAGAAATAACTATTCTAATTTCATTACAAGGAGGGTAAAAATCTACGGTCAAACAACCAAAGGGAATTACTTTTTTAAGTAATTTTTTTCGTGATTGTCGCCAGCTTGTAAATATATCTCAACAACAAAATAGGTATAGCTAGGGATTTATGTACTGAAATATTTGACCTTCCATCAAAATTTTTAATAATTGCTGATCTGTGCAGTGAATTGAAATTATGTTGTTGTTAATGTTCCAAAATATTAGTAACATATTCTATGCGAATAATAAATTAATCCAATACCATTACGATTCAATTAACTCTTAATTTTTAACGTTCTAATATCCAATTATAATAAACTATTTATATATCTATGATCTAAAAATTTTAAATAGTGCATTTTCAACAAAATATGTTACGTTAGTTTAATCATGTGAAATGAATCAAAAATTTATAAATTGTCAATCGTAATATGTAAATAAAATTAAATTTCAACCATACAGCTATAAATTGAGACTTCTGAATGGAAAATTTTAAATTAATTAAAGTCGTCAGGTTCCACATCTGAATAATTCATTAGAAAACTGAATAAATACACAGCTACCAAGTGAGTTCACGAAGTCTACAAAAACAACACATACCCAATTTTTAGCTCCAAATCACACCGCGTGGAACTCTTTTCGTCACGGTTGCTCTATTTTCAGAGATAAAAATAGTAGTGTAATTCAAAAATGTTTAAAACAAATTTCATAACAAAAAGTATAGGTATTATTATTTGGATTATGATTTATTTTAGTTTTTTAATATTATTATTTTCTAAAAATAATTTGAATTAAGTATAAAACATAGTGAAAACAATATAAAACAATATGAATTATCTTTGAATCTAGTATTAATGTTAACAAATAAAATTGGAGACTGTCTACCGGAAACATAAAAAAGGTGGTCATCGTAGAGATCTAAATTTTCAGGCAACTACCTCATTAAATATTTACTATCAAATATTTATCATATGGAATTAACTTTCATAGTTCCCAATCTAGTTTTAGGTTACGTTTTACTTGGTCGTCCAAATCCTAAAATGATAATCAAGGTACAAATAAAAACTTGGATCGAGTGATCGACTGATCAATTTATTTCTACACGATTAATAGGAACTATAACATGTGGTGAACAGAAAAATACAAGTGACCGTCATATTTGTTTTTTGATTTGGTGCTATACATAAATTATAGGTACTTCTATCTCATTTATAATTTATGTATTATATGATACCTTCAGTAGAATGAACGTATGATAATTGGAAAAATAATACAAGAAATAAATTTACTAACAATTGTAACAACCAACGTCAAACAAGCAAATAAACTCTTATTTATACTTTGATATAAAATATTTTTTTTACTAAAATAGTCACGTTTTTTATTATTATGTATTATTATGTATTATATTATTATATACATTAGTTTTATTTGAACTTCCATATATATTATATTAATAATATTAATAAAAACATCTATACATATGCTGAAAAAGTGTCGAGACAATATACTATGAGTATATTTGAACAATATTTGAGTAGATACCTTAAAAAATACGGAAATTTAACATTAATTACTTTACCAACTTTACCACAAGTAGCACCATTCATATTATTTGTTATATACCTAAGAAAATACATTTTTATATCAAATCAATAATGATGACTACAAAAATCATCATTATTGATACCCTCTACCATCAACAAAATATATATTTTATATCAAAAGACCGAAACTAATGTAAATTTTGACTTATATTGTATAATAACTTAATCATTTGAATCAAAAAAACAAAAAATTTCGTTCAAGAGAACCTGTTACCCGAAAAGACACAAAAAAAAACCACAGAAATAAATCAAAGCAATGAGAAATAATGAATTGATTAAGTACGGTTTGATTTAAACAGAAAATCATGTATTTGAAAGCAGTGAAATGAATGAATATGTTATTTATAATAAATCAATAAATGAAAATAAATTCCAAAACTATTTTCCACAATGATTTGAAATCCAGTGGATGAAGTTATCATAATTGACTTGTGTGTTCTCTGTTCTAGGTCCGAATTTTTCAAAAATATTTGCGTCATAAAATAAAAGCATAGAAATCAAATACGAATGATTTGTTTGGCACAGTAGTATCTACTATATAAATAGTGAAAGTTGTAAAATAACAAATAAATCGACAGATAAGCCACAATAATTTTCTGCCAATCTTCGATAAGAAAACGTAAACCATTAGTTAAGACCTTTAAAAACAATCACTCGCACCAAATTCTACTAATAAATCTGAGTGGAAGTACTATCACGAACGACAATTTATAGTTGATTTACAGAATTCAATATGTTGATTCGAATGGCAGTGATGAATTAAAATAGTTCTTTCTAATTTTTTAAAAAATAAATTGACTGAAAATCCAAATTTATAGGACCAGTCTATACTTATTTAATACCATATTTAAGTCATTAAAAGCTTTTATTTTATTATTTAAATGGTCAAAATAACCAAATTTATCTCCTCAAACGATCAAACGTACAGTTGACTTAGTGAAGGCACATTTTATAGTTTTCTTTTATTATTATTTTGTTTAATAACACGAATTTTTTATTATATGAATACAGGCACAATAAAAAATTGTATCTACAATATCAAAGCATTGAACTTGAACAGCAAAAAGGTTTTTTATCTTTTTAAATCCGAATACGAGTAAGTAATTCAACATACACATAATTATAAGTACAAGTAAATAAATAAATTTAAATTTTTCACATATAGTATACAATATATATTTTAGAATTAATTTGGAATATGATAAAAAAAAAAATCTGCATAGATTTGCCACAGCGATCTTACAGTTTCAACAGGCACTTGTACAATCTTACAAAATTTGTGATCATTTTACATATGCAAATATTGACTTATATCGATTACATTTAAGGAAAAAAAATTCAAATCACAAACTTAACAATAATCTATTACGTATATTAGGCAGATGATTAACAATTAGTAGAGTGAAATATTTGGTTATCTTGTCAAACGCAGTTGGATGATATTAGTTTAATTTACATCAGGAATTAATTATGGTATATTTAAATAAATTATTGATGAAACTTTTAACGTCAACCATTGTACATGGACTTTAATGGTAGACTATATGATTCAAAAGATCAAAGCGATCGTACATATATGAATAGAACAAATGCATCTAAGCGGTAGCATCTGACATTATGCAAGAAACCCATTGATTATATTTCAAATTAAATTTCTTTCTATATATGATATACTAAAATAATATAAATTCCAAAAGGTCTACGTTTTATAAAAATCTAATGGCAATTTTTCTAATATTATTTCTAATCACGTAGCTAATAAATATATATTTAAAGATAATGGAGAAAAAGAATCATAACACAAACTAATAAACATATTTCAATTACTAAATTACGAATAGAACAAAATAAATCCTTATTTGATTTATATGATAAATATTTTCATATATCGACCACTCTATCTATATCTCATAATATAGACAATATAGGTATCTCGTATATTAGCAAAAATGAAAATGTAACCCTTGAATATTATTCACCCACTACGAGTAATAATAAATCAATTGATTGGTCGAAGACGAATTTCATTGAATTATTTATTTGGAAAGTGACAATGATATATATATATATATGAACATCCTTATGTATTTATACCATCCACCAATTTAGATAATTACTCAAAATATTATGAAAACAATTACTTTTTTTAACTTAAATAATGGAAAATTCTACTTACGCATATTGGTATTTGACGGTGATTTTGATTGCAATTTTGGCGATCCACTTGATAAACTAATATCACTTTGTGAACTTTGATGACTTTCTTTACTGAATGCACGACCCCTGAAAAATATTTAATAATACATTTATTATCAGAATAAAAGACAATTAAATTCATATTGTTTTTCTATATAATGTTGGCCTTTTTCCAAACAATTGGATTAATATAATTTAAAAACTAAAAACTTATTTAATAATTTAAATTTAGTATCGGGCGTGTTGAAACGCCTAAAACTAAATTTATTTTGTAATTTTTTTTCCATGGATGTTTGTAATGTACTCTAATATAAGATAATATACCCTGTAATAATCAGTTTCCAAATATATTTTCTTATATGATGATAAATTAGGAAAATCATTTGAACAACTGGTAGATGATACAAAGGTGAATAACATATTCATATGAAAGCATATGTAAAACAGAAAGCTGAAATGTAGTTGCAAAGTTTTACATATCCGAATGGAGAAAAAGGTTGATAATCACAAATTGACAACTATGAGTATTTGCTTTCATATAGGATTTCACCGGTAGATAAGGATATAAAAAATGTCAACAACTAAAGAAACGTGCGTGCTTTTCATAAACTTGGCGAGTTTTACATTTGTCACCTTATAGATAAACAAATACAATCTACTTTAATAACATTTATCTTTATGCATTTCAATGTACCTGTTCACCAAGCTTATATTCTATATATACAAACTAGTCTGTTTACCTGGTTTTAAGTCTAAATGCGAAATACGAAATACGCTAACAGTAATCCTCACAATTAATGAATTCATATAGCATCAATAATTATTAAGTACATATCCGATAGAAACATATAAAATTACAATTAAAAAATCCGCAATCCAGTTATCAACGACAATCAGTTTTTATTTTATTTTTATTGACAAATATATCAACATTGCCTGTACTTCATATTAAGTATATTTATTGTATTTATCTCAAGTTGTTATACTAATCTCGCTATATACTTCTGAAAATTTAATATACATTTTTCAAAAAGTAAACTACACTATATAGAAATAAATCTCATAAAAATCGAAAACTGACTACAAAATTCCAGAATTATCTTCAACACAAGTAAATATTGATCATAATCAGAATTAATTTCTTCCATTTTATTTTATAGACATATTTTTAATACCGGAATGTGGTGGTACCAAATAAATGATAAGTATAAAATTATTATCAGTTTGCATATTTTAAAAATATGATAAAAATATATATTCATATTTTTAAATTTTTAAATTAGATAATATGAAAGTTGAATACTTTCATTAAAAGAATTTATATTTAGTAAAGGTGATTGTCAAGATAAAATATGTGTAATGATATGGCAAATGCAGTAAATGATGATGATTCAATTAATAAAACTTTCAAATATTGAAATTGTGAAAGAATTTGGCTTAAAATTGATAATGAAATTTACGTGCTAGTTTAAAATTAAACAATTAATGTTTTTGCGAAAATATTTTCCATAAGGAATGACAATTGTATAAATAATATATTTGCAATTATCAAACATTGTTTCAAAATACCTAATCTAAATAGTTATTATAAATGTTTATTGCTTAGAATAATTCATAAGAAAATTATAGTCTCCGGTGTCGTTCACAAGAGGTAAAAACACTGGCAGATTTAACATTCCCTATTCACACAGCTAAACCTAAACGTTAGTTTTTCAGAACTGAAATACTTGTATTAGATTCTAAATAGTAAATTGAACTGGAATAAATTGAAAGTCGCAGAAAGTATGCAAAAATTATAGTTTAGCAAAAGAATGATTGTTAGTTAAACTCTCGAATTTCGTAAGGGTTATATGTCATGGCATATATCGATTCGATGAAAGTTAAATAAACACAAGTCGCATAGATGTAATAAATATTACAATAGCTGCTCCGTAACGCATCTCTAACATTTACAATGTATGAAAAGTTATTGTAAAGTTTGCCATTTATAGAATTGAATGTTATTGAAATCCATACAAGACAGAACATCAAGTGCAAATACAAAAATGAAAACATTTAACTAAAGTCACGCAGTAAAGTAGTGACTTTATTTGAAACTTATCCCACTTGTCTCTGTATATGTGTGTCAACACTATAAATACGTTTGAAGAAAATAGCAGAGTTACGTTATAATAAGTAAGCCACACATGTCGGACCCGAGTTCTACTGTGACTAAAAGAAGATTTTTACTGAAGAATGGTCTAAGACAAAAACAAGGATATGGTGAATTTTATAACTTATCTGAGTTAAATTATCTCGAACTTTGTCTAATTTAACATCTGAATATAATTCAGTTGAGTGGTGTATTTCAAAAACGTATTGAACCATTACTTGGATTATAATCACATTTGTAAGCCGGTGCCCCTACGACCTATGGTGCAAAATTTCAGTTATATACAAAAATTTAATTACAATTCATTTGCGTGTTTCTAATTATAAATTTTCATATAGGTGTTTGAAAATAAATTGTCAACAGACAACTATACGCGATATTAAAAGTAATAGTCAAACATAATGTAATTTTTAAAATTTTATCAAATTAAATGACATAATTAAACCATTAAATTATACATGAAATGTATCTAGCTATGTAAGCACAATAATAATAAATTAAAAGACCATGTAATTTGAAATTGAATATTCGTAATAAATATAATATGCAATGTAATTGAAAATTTCCATCGACAAGGCCGAATAATGTACAATTTTCATGTCTTGCAAGTATACACAGTGTGCAAGTAAATATATTTATAAATAAATGCAATTAATTAATTATTTAAAAACTAGTTCGATTTATGAATTATATATAAATATTGATTTATTGATGAATATTGTACATGTATTTCTATAATGTCCGCATGCATATCAGTATTAATATGGCAATTTATGATGTACGAGTATCATGAATATTAAATGAATTTAAAAAAATTTTTGTAATAAGCGAAATAATTTTCTTCTCTATAACTATATACTAGGGTACTTAATATATGAGAAATAATTAAAATTTTTGTTGACTCCACATTTAATTACTGGTTATTTGCTGATACTAGATTTTATAATAGAACATCATATAACATATATTAGTATTATCATTATTATCATTCAAATATACTCGTACTACCTATCAATTGAAAATTTACGTCATTCATAGAGTGTCAGATCCAGCGTATACAATATGCTGAACTGTAACAATTAATTGCAGGGTTCAAATAAATCATCCAATGACTTTTTTTCTTAGAAACACAAGCTACAAAATTAATTGTCAATCACGATTGTACATATGTTCTCATTTCAACCATTCACATGTCAATTCTTTTGTATTTCTAATCATTTCTAAAGATTCTTCAATTTTCATGCTATGTTTCGGATATATCATTTCGATATTGTGCAACTAAAAATGTTAACCTGTACACCACATAAGCACATGAATGTAACATCAAATGAGAACTTAAGCAGCTATAATTGATATTTACCTACTGAGAACAATAGGATCAATTAGAATTATCCGTTTACTACAGTTGAGTATTTCAGTAGAGTGATGCATAAATCCCCAGTTACTAAACTAATAATATGTAATAAATGTACAATATTTAATATGACCAAACAAGTAGCTTGCTGCAACTCAAGTGTGTCAATGTGATAAAACTGAAATTTGTCAGGTAACGTAAATGTGTGAAAACTACACAAAAATAACTTTAGCAAAATAATTTAAATTAATATAAAGAATATTACCAATTAAGTACTTGTAATACAAGTACAAGTGCATTTATACCATTTTATCAACATCTTCCACTTAACCGGGATATTCTACACAAATAACAATTATTCGTAGATTAAACACATTCTTATTCATTTTAAATCTCATGTTTATGTTATGTTTTAAGTAGGTAGCGAAATTACTTAACAATAATTACAAAATATATTAAATATAATTAATATTGTATTGAAAAAAATATGTAAACAAAAATAATTCATTCAAAACACAAGGAAAATATAATGATATAGCATCGACGGTAAATCTATGACATTTTATGAAAAAAAGTACAACAAAATTATTACACTGTTAAATAAATGTACAATTAACAATGAAATTAATGAAAAAAAAAGTAGTAGCTTCTTGCGCAAAAATTTGAATTTGAAATTTTTAACCGCTATTTAAAATAATATAACGGCGAATAAACTATACTCTATTCGCTAATTCTCTGAATATATACTCCATTCGCTATTTATGCGTATTAAATATGCGTATTTAACATATTTATTTATCATTTTATAACATTTTAAACTCACGCATGCTCTTCTGGTACGATTTTTCATTTCTGTCAGGTACAATTTGATTTGTACTATTGTAAAATTGACATATGCGCAATTGTAACCGCTGTCACATTTGTAAATCTATTTTTTCTTTAGCAAAATGTAAAATAAAAATAGTTAAATAATGTTTTTATTGCAAATTTAGTTAATTATTTTAGATTAAAATGCACACCAAAATATAATAAACAACTGATACATTGTGGTTTTAAATTTAGTATTTGTACAAAAAGTTTTTTATGAAGGTAAGTGCATCTTTTCATTAAAAAAAAATTGTTTTATTCATAACCTATTTCTTATTTTTAATATTTATTTATTTTTTTTTAAGGATATTCATGAAATTATGGTACTATAAAAACGAAACCTTTGTGGTCAGAAGAAAATGAGCAAAATGTTTAATTTCTACAAAGATTACTTTTCTCACATAATACTAAAGTGAAGGTTTGTATAAATAGTTTAATAATTATCATTATATAATTTGGCTCAGAATGGAGTGGTCGAGTCTACTCATTCCATCTTTACGTGGTGTCACTGGTAACTTGATCGCAATATATGTCAAGAATAGTGTGTGTTCGGGTCTATAAAAATGGTGTTAAATCGTGTTAGTAGACTAGTGAAAAAACCTCTCAACAATGAACTAGCTAGAAGTTTTTGCACCACTCTACTGAAATATTCAAATGTGAAACTGGATAATTATGATTGATTGTACATTTTCCAGTTGGTAAATTTATTTGAGTTTACATTTGATGTTACATGCATATTTGAAACCGCAAATTAACATCGCAATGCCGCCCTATGCGCTCTCGAGGCGTAAAGGTTTCGATGATTATGATTTTAGTTTTGTGTAAATAATAAATTATTATACATTTTTCTTATCGTTCACCATGTATTAGTCATCATTTCAATTTTGACCATTTCAATGTAGAATTTGAAGAAAAAGAACCAACATTATAAAGATAGTGAAGATATTATTGATTTAGAGCATAAATGACTGAAAAATCGTACGTTTCTAGGAAGAAATTGATATTACACTCATGTTAACCTTTAACCCGCCCTTTTAAGCCTCAAGGACACATAAAATGGCATTACATTGTTAATTTGTCATTCGTTTCCTATACCCATACATAATATAAAAATTAAAAAAATAAATTTGTTTTTAATATACTCTGAAACTTTTAGTTGATCAGTTAAATATTTTAACTGTTTCATCACAAGTTGGTATACCACGGGGAGGTAAATATTGGTTGAACAACCTATATATATATATATATATATATTAGTCTAGCATTCGCCACTCTTGTACTTATTATATTATACATTAAATATTAGTTTAGCAATTTAATTCAGTGTCTCAAAAAGGCATAGATGTTTACATTTCCAAGCCAAGAAGATTTAGGTCCGTCGTTTTATGAATATATTTAAATATATTTTTTTCTTTTCATTTTATTTAGTTTATTAAATAATGTAATTCTTATTAGAAGTTATTTTTCTACAAAAATTAATTACATAAAGGTTGAAATGTCAATTGTATATCTCTCTATTAATATATGATTGCAAAACTTTAGTTAAATCTTTTTAAGTCAATTATTACAAACACGTGTGACTATATGAATTCTATTATAAATTACAAATATATATATATATATATATATACGTATATTTAAATAGAGGTCAGTTAAAAAGAAGCAAATTAATTTCCATTTAATTAGTATACACTTACGAAATTATACAGAAAGACACAACCTATTGACTGATAGTATTACGTATAATAAGAAACGCGTTCACATGCTTCAAGATTTCCTTATCATATCAAAATACCTTGTATGATATACAGACAAATTAACAAGATTATAACATTTTTTAATATTATTTTGACAAAATTTTTTTATCTGGTTTTAATTTCTAATATTGTGTTTCATTGTGGACAAAAATTACATAACATTCCACACGATCTTCTATAGATATATGCCAGAAATGAAGATTCAAAACTAATTTTCCAAAATCAATGAACGAATGAATCAAATCAAATGATTCATTTTTATATAATAGAATCACCTTTAGTGATGCTATTTAAATGTTTGAAGTGTGTCATAAAATGATCGATTCTTTTTATTTAACACAATTTATGATATTCATCTGAATATAGAATAATCATCTGAACTAATACACAGAACATTACGGATAGGAGGAAATTTTCAAAAAGTTAAATCTAAAGTCAAAAATGAGTAAAGAATACTTGATTTCAAGTAACATTCCATCAAAAATGTAGGAAACACCAATATTACATAGATCATATATACAAATTCATTTCTTCATCTTTTTACAAATAATTATTTCTAATTAGTCAATATGATAGTTGTTAACATATAGTATTATCAGCAAATAAATTATTATACATTATATTAAATAAACGGCTCTTGATTTTAGCTTTAGATAATGTATATAGCTACTGAAATTTTATTTGATTAATCTATGATTAATATTATTGTGATTGATGGTATTAACAAACGGAAAATATTATGTATATTACTAATTCACTATATAAATTATAGACAGATTTCGAGATTGTCATAACTTTAGAAATTACATAATTTAATAAAATGACGAAAGTCACATAATTACTACTCATTTAAAAAATTTTAATTTTAGTTTTAGAGTTGGTTAAATAACAGTAAATTATGATCAAAATTGATATAAACTATCGTCTGATATAATAAATGTAATGGAATAAAATGTCTATAATAGTATTATATATCATTTCTTATGATATTTGTGCCACAATGATGACATAAATTAATATAAGTCATCGAAGAAGATCTAACTGAATGATCAATAAACTAATATACACGTTCCAGATTATCTAGTTTTAATATGAAGTAGACTATGTAATGTGTATCTTGGCACCATATGCATGTATATAAAGGATGTAGACACTGCCTTTTTAGACCCTGGGAACGAAGTTCCAAGGGTCTATTGTATTTGATTCCGTTCATGTAACGTCAAGAAATAAACATCTCA
>JANSTX010004937.1:0-20912 GCA_027564355.1 Penthetria funebris | reverse complement strand
TAACTGTAAAAGAAAATTCCATTATGTATGCCTACATGGAAAGGAAATTAAACTATAAATTTTAAATTTAATTCGTAATTACAATTAGAAAAAGAAAAACCATAATTAATTAAAATGAAAAACTGTAATATCAATTCTTCAAACAATAATAATAAATTTTATATTAGAAATTAATTAATTACATTTAATTTCAATTTTCGCCTTCTTATTCTTCTTTTTCCTTAATGTTATTCCTTATTCAGGGTCGACATTCCTGAATTTTAAACACAGCGTTGTTTAAATCAAGTTCTTTATTGAAAATACTTTTGGAATAATAATTTAGTCCATTATGCACTATAGTTTTAAATATAAAGACTATATTATCCTTATTAGGCGTCAAATCTTTTATAGCTACTGAAAATTTACATTATCGAATTTTAATTACAGCTACGCCATGTATTCCGTTGTAAGTTTACAGTTGCTGAAACGCAATGTACACAATTCTTTTTTAGATATTTTTTCATAATTTTGAAAATTTGTATCAGGAGAGCATAACAACAATACCAGTTATAGTTTTTGTTTGAAATTGAGTATATCACATGGACGGTAACATATATAGCATCATGGACTGTACATATATAGACCCAATGCGAACAGTTTATAGTTTTGTCTATGCATTTTCTCCTGGAGATCGACTACCAGCTACTACTTAACTATTTATTGGTATTTATACCAGCATAAAGTTATGTTTTCCTGTTGCAATTATTAAAAATTTATTGAAATAATGCTTATTTTCCTAATTTTGAAGATCTATACCAGGAGAGCATAACCACAAAGGCAGGTATAATTTTTATTTAAAATTGAAAATATCTCATGGACAGATACATATATAACCTCATGGACTATTCTTCATACATAGACTTGATGCGAGTAGTTCATTGTGTAGTTTATGCATTTTCGCCTGGAGCGCAAATACCTGCCAGTTATTAACAATTTATTAACTATTTATTTATTACTAGCATAAAGTTATTTTTTTTATGTTGATAAGAAAAGAAAGATATTCCCTTTAATTTATTTAATAACTGTCTTTTGTAATAAATTTGGTACAACGATGGTTTTAAATCCAGAAACTTCAGCTGTTCAACGAAACCAAATTACATTAAAATTGACTATTTTATAATTCTTAATAAACATTCAGTTAAATTATTGTTTACCTGATATTTTTAGGTTGTGAGCATTTTCAGATGCTTTTAAATAATATATATACTGATGATGTTAAATAATTATTAAGTTGAGCACATTTTTTGATATTGATTGTAAAACTAACTTATTGTTGTTTCTAATATTCTGTACATCAATAACAATTGATATTTTAATGTGAAACATTATTATAATGTTGTTCTCTGGTGCTGTTTTAATATGAACTCTATTTTTTTTTCCTATTGCAATTGTAAAAAAATTGCTTATTTTAATAATTTTGAACATATATATTAGGAGAGCATAACTACAATAACAGGTATAGTTTTTGTTTGAAAATTGAAGATATATTGAGACGCTATGCGAACAGTTTATAATAGTGTAGTCTCTGCATCTTTGCCTTGAGATCAAGTATTAACTATTTATTGGTATATAACATCAGCATAAAGTTATTCCATAAAATTGACAAATACTATGATGGTGATAGTTAACCGCGACATTTGTCAGCAACTCCAAAAAGAATATAATATACCAATATAAATTATGAAATTATAGAATAATTGATCCGTATATTTTCTGATAACGATTGGTTCATAATGGACGAGTAACGACAGCAAAATAGCTCACAACGCCAATGTGATCCGGTATATTGAGATAAATCACTTTGTGAGTACAAAATTTATTATGTAATAAAATTAATTAGCATCTGAATTACAATGTCACTATTGATAAAGAAAAAAGAACCGGAATTTAAGCATTTATTGGTTTGTTTATTTATTGTTTGTTTGTTTCTGTTTTTTTTTTTATATTTAATATTCATAAAAGAGTAAATAAACAAAAATCATGCAATTAAGCAAATGAAAAATGGATATAAATGATGACTACCATTATTTTGAACTTAAAAAACACTATAAAATTTTAAATGCTTATCTTATCATCAAGTTCATTTAAAATATAATTTGCAATAGTAATATGGGAAATAGTTGAAGATTGTTATATTCATAATCAAGAAATCCTGCTTTAGCACACAATGCCCAAATTAATCTAGTAATGGCTTGCTGCTCAGAGTACAAAGAGGGCTAGCTACAAGAAGATTGAAGGATTCCAGGTCTACATGACGGTAAATCTGCAATATTATTTACCAATAGACATGCTGATGGGAATGCAAAAAGGAATGTACAACGTTGTTAATTAAAAAGTTCACTACAAAGTGTTCGGAATTAATTAATTAACTATTTAATAAATATAGGTTGATGCAAACTCAAGATGTTCGTTGGCTACTACTCCATTCATCAACTTTAATGCATATAGACTGGTAAGCTGATGCTTTAAGATGATACAATAAAATTCGTATAAATTTAGTGACTCGACAAAGTGAAAGTGGTTGTACTGAAAATTGATAAATTAAAAATGTTTCAAAAAAACTGATTATATAAGAAATACTTGTTTCTTGTAAACGTATTAAAAGACTGGAGTGTATGTACTCGTAAATAAATTTATTCAAAGTTTGCAATAAATCAAGTTACATTATTAATAAAATAATTATATACTATGTAACAGTTTGTATAATATGGCATTTGACTCATTGGATATCTCTATCTATTATGTAGTTTTATTAAAAAAAACATTATTTTATGTAATATATTTACAATTACGAGTGTATATCATCGCAATTTATTTTGACATTGAAAAACAAAACAACAAAATAAAAAACAACATAAACATAATTTCTAAAATGTATAATTGTGGCATTTTAATTACCTAAAGCATTTTTTAAATTAAACACAAACATTTACGAGTCATTTTTAATTGGAAATATTGTAAAATCCAGTAAGAAAAATCCCAACAATTAACATTTATGGAATCGTGGGTAAAGCAAAATAATTGAAATTAACATAAGGTGGTGGGTGTTGTAATCAGAAATTTCCCATAGTGATGTATTTGTACGTATCACAAGCTGACGATAATTTTAATTTATTCTTATGCTACCATCTGATAGCTTAATGTCTAGCGGTACAGAAAATTGCATATTTATTGCTAACACCGGTACCACGATAACGTTACTTGTGAATACTGGTGTATCATCGAGAATAAACAAATTAGGTGCCTGGTAATGTATGTACAATTCCACTATGTAATTCAGCCATGAACCGTCACTTATAGTTTCCTGATACATATTCTAAGAATGTGGTTTTATTTATTCATTCTATTATTACGTTGCCGTATTCCATCCATTGATACTCTAATATGTCCGTGTAATAACATTTCTAGATTTGTATCAAGAGATCATAATCATGAGAATGTCTATTTTATAGAAAATCTTAAATATTACGAAATCGGTTAAATGTATTAAAGTCTTAACGACTACAAAAGAAATATGCACGAAATTTTTGCATCTTTTAAACTTATTTGTAATCCTTGATGTCAAATAATAGAGCAAATTTTTTGATTTTCAAGCACTCATTACAACGGAAGAATATTTAGTATGCAATTAAAATTATAATATGACTTAATATCTTATATCCGGTTTATATCATCTTTGTATCTAAAACCAATTGCGAGACATTTACTGTAACTTATGTTCACCTGATACATATTTTTTAAATGTTAAACCACATTTTTTTTATTCAATATGACGTTTTCGTATCCAAAACATAATCTTAAATATATCCATGCAAGAATTTATATCAAGAGCATAATCATGAGAATGTCTATTTTATGGAATAACGATTTAGCAAGAAACTTGCAAGAAATTCTTTAACGTCTTCTAAACTTATTTACGATCCCTAAAGTCAAGTAATTGGAAAAATTCTAGAGTTTACAGTATATCTATAACTAGAATCGTTTACGAGATACTTTAATTTATGCATTTCAGACATCAACTGTCACTTATGTCTCCTGATAATACAGATTTTCAAAATATTCATGTAATAAGTAGTTGTTAATGTGTTAATTTTCATTAAAAAGTCTCTTCATTTGATTATTATAGAAATTTCAACAATATAAATTTCGATAAAACTAAAAACTCATCATACTTCCTGCACATACGAATATATTTTAATTATTTAAGAATCCCAAAATTTATATTAGTCATTATCATTAATTTAAAACAAATATTTGCATAATTTCTATGTTCATTATAGACTTATTATGGCATATTGCAACTATTTATTGTATGCACATAACAACCTGAACTTCTCATCTAATGTAAAAAAAAACATTAAGTTACAAAAATAGACATCACCTTGATCTTATTGAATACTAACAAACAAACTTCCCAAGAATCTTGTTTCGTTATTTTTAAAATCGAATATTGTTACAATAAGTTCGTTATCGTCGTCACGTCAGTAGCAATATAAAATAGCACTGGTTAATGTAAAACGGATACGGATTATAGCAAAAAATTACCAATAATAATATCCGAATATTCCGGTTCAATATAAGGTAATGATAAAAATAA
This sequence comes from Penthetria funebris, assembly GCA_027564355.1. Taxonomy (NCBI): domain Eukaryota; kingdom Metazoa; phylum Arthropoda; class Insecta; order Diptera; family Pleciidae; genus Penthetria; species Penthetria funebris. Next base: position 16,276 of record JANSTX010004937.1, on the reverse strand, counting down.
TAATTTAAGAAGGATATGATGCATCAGTTCCATTTCAATATAGGCGAAATCTGGTAGCATTACTAGTTGCCTGTTTAAATGGTGAAATCGGCAGTCAGTACCGCAATTTTGCCATTTTGATTGTCACATCCATATCGCAGATGCTCAAGAACACATTCAAATTACACGCTGGGCTATTACTCATTTCGCTTTCTAAAACACTACATCTCTAACTATTACCGTGTACAAGATAATCTACATCTCGTCAATTTCATTTAAGTTAGCACAAATTTCCATGAAATTTTAACAGGAGAACATAATCAGTAAGAGGGTAAGTTTTTTAGTAAAAGTTTGAATATCTCGTTAACGATTGAAGATAGAGGATTCGCATTTAAGAAACAAAGATGCATGCTATTCTGACGCATGATTTCAATATAGGCGAAATCTGGAAGCATTACTAGTTGCCTATTTAAATTGTGAAAACAGCAGATAGCACTGCAATTTTGCCATTTTGATGGTCATATCCGTATCGCAGGTGCTCAAGAACACACTCAAATTACGCACTTCGCTATTACTCATTTACCTTTCTAAAACACTACCTCTCTAACTATTGCCGTTTGCAAGATAATCTACATTTTGTTAATTTCAATTTAAGGTAGCACGCCAAGCGCGTAATGTGAGTGTGTTCACGAGCATCTGCGATACGGATGTGATCTTTAAAATGACAAAATTGTGGTGCTGACTGCCGTTTTCACAATTTAAACAGGCAACTAGTAATACTACCTGATTTCTCATATATTGAAAACATGCTCCAGTATAGCATGCATCTTTCTTTCTTATACGTCAATCCTATATCTTCAATCGTTCACGAGATATTCAAACTTTTGTTAAAAAACTTACCCTCTTACTGATTATGTTCTCCTGTTACAATTCCAAAAATGTGAAAATTTGTTCCATCTTAAATTGAAATCAATTTTGAATATCTCGTTAACGATTAGCATTTTTGTTGTTGAAGGAGAAAGAGGCATGGTATCCTGACGAATATTTTGTACATATAGAAACAATCAGGTATAGCAATAGTATTTGTCTGTTTAAATGGCGTATGATGTTCTATAATATGTGAATTAGAAGTGGCAATTTAAAGCTGTCTTTTTTGATTCAAATTGATGATTTTAATGTGCCATGTATCTAAAATTTTCTTCTTTCAACTAATTAACTGCGAGTTTCAAGTTTTACCTGAAATTTTCTAAATATTCTTATAATATCTTTTAATTGTTATTATTTTGTATATTATAAATCTTTATATTTTATCATAATACAATTATTTATTTTACATTACATCGACTAGTGCAATAATTCAATTTAATTTCAAATTCTAAAATATCAATAAATCGCAATGGCAAAAAAGTATTGACAATATTACTTCTATTATGTGGTATAAAAATTAATATATTAGTTATCAAATAAGTAATAACTGATAATTGATAACATACTTGTGTACAGAAAGATAATGGCCGATATTTGCAAGATATTTATAAAATTATTGTTCTTTTATTACTAAATACTGAACATTTTATGACAAATTTTAATCTGATGCACGATACGGATTCCGATTTATATTGGTTATTGTATTTTGTGGCATCGAGTAATGCATTTTGAGTGAAAATTTTTATTTATACGAATAATATCCAATTTTCAATGCTTAAAACTCGAGCAGTCCAAGTTCAATTAATCACCTATTGTTTATTTTTATCTATTACAAAATAGAGCAAAAAAAATAAATTATCACCAACTTTCTCTAAATTATAATAATAATTTCAGTAATAATTACTTAAATGAAAAATATTTGGTTCTGCTAAAATATTTTCGCTACGTTATTTATGGACGTATTCTATTACTTTGGGCAATTCAGCGCTTGTAGTAAGAATTGACCTATTCAATTCCACACAATTGCCAGACTGAACAAATTCTCGTTTGATATTATATTTAAACGGAAAATTTATTATTTATCTTGATCATAAACATAATCCTGTCCAAGACGAACAGTACAAATAGTAATGATAATATACATCCCGGTATTACATTTAAATTGACATAAAAAATATCTTCAAGCGACCGTGGATAATATTTACCAGTTTACACGGTAAACCATAATTTTCTCGAATGATTCATCTCATACTATAATCAGTTACCTGAACGTCGAGCATATTCAAGAGCTACTCAAAGTAATAAGTTCATCTATATACTTGCTAAACGTTTTTCGAGATCAGCAAACCGTCTCTAGAATAAATTAAACGTGATATTCTAAAGCACTGTATGGTTAGTTTGCTTGCTAGATGAGAAGTAAATTCATTTATTAATTTATATAATGCTAAATCATGGTAAATTTATTATTTATACTAATTAAAAATAATATACACCGTGACTCACTGAAATGTAGTAATTTCTGATACATTGCTAGTTACTAATTTTTTGGCGAATTAGCGTCTTAGTTAAAGAATTTATATCAGCTTCAAAAAAACTTATACATAATAACAACGCTTACTTAAAACTCACAAACAAGAATTCCTCCGTTGGTATGACATAACTCTAATAAAGTTATTAAATAGCATATTTAATGCTCAATTTTATCAGTCTTACGTAATTTAAAGAAAAAAAAAGTTCTTGAATTACCAAAAATCGTTGTACAGTGACTGTCTAAAAAAATAAATACAAAATAACAGAATAACAAAATCGAGGATCCCAAAAATTGCTTTGATTTTGTAAATCTAATGAATTATAATGAAAAAATTGAATTATTTACACAGGGAGTATATGCGATCTTTTTACGATTTTTTTTTTTGAAAGCTTCTATATTGAAGATGACGATGTGGACATAGATTGTGACGCATTCATAGTGGGCAATTATAACCACTTCACAAGAAGAAGCTTTCAATGCGATGGTATCTATTAATATTGGTAGGGATCTTGGTCCTGACCTATTGTCTTCAATTGTATTACAGAAATGTGTTGTTTATTTTCCAAAAATATATGACTCCAATTTTTAAATCCGGTTCGAGAAGATTATTCAATATTGCAATAAATCATCAATTGATGCTAAATTCTTCGAATCCATTGTTTGCAGTTACTTGATTTTATTAGCGGTATTCACGGATTATACCTTGAATATGATTAAGTCTGAACATCAGTTGAATGTCGTGTATAATGATTTTACCAAGACTTTTAATAGGGTATGAGGTGCGTACACCTGTCAATGTTGTCCTGGATTCAGTCGTATTTAAGTAAATGTAATCAATATGTAAAAAAAGGTAATAATAATTCAAGAATATTAAATTCAGTGTACCACATGGAAGTCATCTCGGTTCTCTTTTATTTAATTTATTTATTAATGACATTGTAGATATTTTTTGTATAAGTATAAATGTTTATTGTACGCTGACGATGTTAATCAACTCCACCATAGTGATCCATATGAAACGGTTTTTCGCAAAATAAAAGGTTCAGCAGAACACAGAGATAGAGTACTTTTTTCGTTTTCTCGACCTCTCGCTGACTATTCACACATAATAGTTTCTACAGTTTGTTAACAGAGTGACTCATGTGGTATCAAATGTATGATAGTCTTACTATAGCATTATGACAACCCCTTGTCACATCTTTTTCTACTCGAACATCACATAATATTTGTAAACCGTTTTATATTTCAAAGATAAACATCCATTAAGTATTTAAACTCACATATGTGTATATACACATACGTAACACACAATATTCACATTGTATAGTACAAAAAATAGTACACAAAGTACAGGTAATTTCATTATTTTAGAGAGTACTGTTTTTAAAAACAAAAAAAAAAAAAACATTTCACAGGTGAATTTCATGTGTTCGTTTCATATATTTCAATAAATGTAAATAGTTTGCTCACATGTGTGAGGTAAATGATTATTCAAGGTATTACATCAGATATATGGTGAGGTCTATACCATATACATTAATTATAGTATCGAAATGCAGACAAAAATTATTTTAAAGAGAAAATATATATAATATAAAGGTTTTTGTGGTAGTCTGCATTAAGTGATGGATTAGAGTGAACCGCGTTGCAATTTTGCAAGACTTTGAATCTTTTCTTGTGTTTTCTTAGCTTTTATTTATTTTATTTATGTTATTTCTCTGGCTTATTGACCGAGATTTATTTACTTTTTTTTTTTTGTACCACTAAATTTCTTCCTATTACCAATTTGGTATATTAATTTGGAATTTTTTTTTTTTTTAAATGTGTAGATACTTAAGTTCTAATAACATCTTTAAGTAGCATGCAGCAGGTTTTTTTTAAAAAAAAAAATATTTTGTGAAAAAAGTGAATTAAATGTATTTTAATAATGAAAACTTGTGCTGATGCTATAATTAATATAGCACAATTAAGAATAATAGAAAATAAATGCACTAATTTATAATATTTTAGAGAATAAATTATTGGCATCTGATTATTAAGTGCAATATATAAGTGTCATTGAAAACAAATATTCAGTGTGATTGGACTATCTGTAACTTTCAGAACGCGTATTATTGAAGAGTAGAATTTGTAGATGTAGAATATGTAGATTTGTATCATTGATATGTACTGAATATGGACTGAGATTTGGAAAGTGATTTGTGAAAATTATTTTATAGTCACGTTAGACGAGTTCAAAAACAACAAAGTTTCCGTAAGACGTCCGTGATTGAATTTGTTCAACTGGCACTTAAACACATTTCCCCTAGATTTTAAAATAATTTTAATTTTAATTTAGATCGGATTTTATTTTAAAATTCCAAATCTTTGTTATATATGACATATATAACTATATGAAGTGTTGTAATTTAATTTGTGCAATTGGCACTTACTGAAAAGAGTTTTCGTTATATTTTTAATTTCTATTTGGAACGAATTTTTTTATTAAAAACCTAATATTTTCATATATAATATATCATAATATTTTTAGTTTCTATTCGGAATAAGTTTTTAAAATTGAAAGTTTCATATGCATATTACATACAAAATTATAAATTATTAAAAAACTAGAAAATTTTTAAAATATTTTTGTTTCATTTCTATTGAGAAGGATTTGTTTTTCAAAAATTCAGAAAAAATTAGAAAGTTTCTCTATTAAATTTGTGTTGAGATTTGTTCAATTGTCAGTTAATCCTCTATATTCATCACATTTAAAAATATTTTTGATTTCTATTTAGAACAGATTTTAATTGAAAATTCCCATGTTACCATAAAACGTTATTTTTAAATTGTTTAAAAACAAGGAAACTGCTTTATGAAATTTGCAATTTGATTTGTGCAATTGGCCTTTAACCTTTTCATCAAATTTTGAAATATTTAAAATTTTTAATTACAGTGATTTTCTTCCAAAATTCCGAGTTTTAGTAATCAACGTCGTACATAAATACACAAATTAGCATACGATAGATTATATTAAGAAGGTACACCTTTGCTTGGATTATTAATAGAATTAAATAAAGTTCATGGTTTTATAGTTCTCATTAAATTGTGTTTCTATTAATCGATAGAGTAATTAAATTAAATTTATTGAATTTAGTGACGATGCAAATAATTGAAATGTATTTGAATAGTTTATTCATATACAACGAAGGTCAAATTATAGGCTGGAAATTTAATAGTTTTTGTCAATAAATCCATTTGTAAACTATTCCATTCAGAAATACTGGATCTACTCTATGTTTGTATATCGATATTAGTAGATATTTGGTGAATTTCTTATTCGATGCCATTAATGTGTAGATATAATGCAGACAGCTTTCATTGTTGATCATGTGAAGTGATGATATCTAAAAAATATTGTCCATTCATTTTCTGGACCAACCTGAATAAGGATTAAGTAAAGGAAGAAGAAGAAGAAAAAGAAGAAAAATATTTACTAGTAAATATTTAAAAGACGCGAATGATATTGGAAAGATGCTTATAGTCCCGCATTTATAAAATTCAATCGCAAACAATTCATTACAGATTTTTTTTTTTGAATTTCTAGCTCAACTAAAATATTTATCAAGTACTTTTTGGCAGTAATTCTCAAATTGTACACCAAACGTAAATTATATTTTATTGAACAGCCATAATGACTGAAAAACGTATGTCTATCTACAGACACTGAATTCCTTATAAATATAAAGTAAAGTTTGACGAACTCAAATTTAATCAATATTTAAATTAATATTTAATTAGTTAAATTATGTATAAATTTTATTATACGAGGGTTGCTTTGCTACTTATATTTCTGGCGTAATAATGGAAACACAAATATTTATCATCGAAATTGGTTTTATTGTTTTTCAAAATGTTCTCCATGAAGATTAATGTACTTTCCATGCGTTGGAATCAATTTTCAAAGCACTATTTCCACTTCGATTGAGATACCTCCAAAACAGCGTTTAAAAGTCATCAACCGCTTCTTTGCATCGAAAATCATTGACAACGTAATCTTTTTTTTTTTTGATGTGTGGAACTATAAAGAAATCATTGATATTGATTGTTGCAGACAACGTACTTAGGTTGCTACTTATATTTCCTTGGGTCAGAGTGTTGCTAGATGCATTTTTTAGCATACAAGTACTCAGAACGTTTTGAGCTACGATCACTATTTCTTTTCATTACAAAAATTCATCTCGTCCAATAAATGGAATTAAATCGTGAACATTTTCATGCCATTATTTATGACAACTTTCGATATCGATTATCAAGACAAGAAAGAATTGATGAACTAAATTCTTTATATGGCGATGAAGCATATTTATTCTACAGCACAGTGAAAAACTGGTGAAGCGAATTTAATCGTGGCCGAAGTTCCCTCCAGGACGAATTTCGTGAAGGTCATACAACATCAGTTGTTGTGCCACAAACCGTCGCTGGGCATTAGTATGATAAGTTTCAATAACATAATGAACATTAGACCGTAAAATAGTTTTTTGTCAAAAAAAAGATCGCGTCGATTGGTGCAAGGAAGCGTCGAAAAATTGTGTTTAATTATTTGATCAGATATTGGTTCAAGTAGACTAGACTATAGTTTTATATTGTAATATATGATATTTTCCATTCTCATGGTCAGTAAAAAGCTTCACATTAATAAAATGACGCGAGCATGAATGGTTGTTAAAGTTAGATCATTTGCATTTGGCAATGAATGTCTAATTACTCTTATGCATATAAACTATTGTGAAACGTTTAAAAAAAATATAATTTTTTTGCACAAATTATTGAATATTTATGATAGGAAGCTTTTATACATTATATTTGCCAATAAAAGTAATTAAATTGAATTGATAATTTAAATATCTACATATTTTTTTTTTATAAAAATCCAAGTAAAAACCTTTCCATTGATGATCAACAAATTGACTGTAAAGAAAACGTAAATACGAAGAAATAAACCAGAGACAATATAATATTATAATTTATACACTATTTTTTTAATTAATTTTTTATAATACAAAGTATTGATTGTAGATAATTAATTATAAAATATCATTTAATTCACTTTAAGATGATCTTGCTAGTTTTCAGCATAGACGAACACCATCTTTCATTAAGTGGACTTCGTATTAAGTTGGCATGAGATATTTTATTATATTTTAACTTTCAAATCTTGACCTATTATCTACTTTAGTCAGATTGACACACGTTTGAAATTGATAAATACTCTGATAGAGTTCAAACCAACCGGAAATAAAATATACGTTGATCAGTCTTAATGTTTGTTGGCTAGTATCATCTTAATTAATTATTAAACTTAATATTTATCTTGATAACAATATATTGATCAAATGTTATCATTTTTATGATGAAGATATGGATTAAGTAACATATACCAAGTGGCCTTCAATTTAGTTTTTTTTTAAAAAACATATCTACAAGTGGGTCTATATTTTAATGTAAATGTATATTCAAGAGTACTTATTTTATTTCATATCACTTAAACATTTTGTTTATCATTTAGCTATTTAATTAATTTTATCTTCTTAATAAACAGTCATTGTTCATTGCTCGATTAGGTAAAACAATTATAGGTACATACTTTATAAGGCATTTCTAATAACGTGTAATTTGTGGTAGTTATTTTAAAGTTACAATTGATATGTTAATACAAGATTTCGTGAATTATAATGTATGTGATCAATCCAACAATAATGTTGTGGATTAGATATTACTCCTTCATTCTCTCTATACCGTCCAATAATCATATTAATAAACACAATTCAAATACATTATACGCAACGTGCAGCAAACATAACCCAATATTTTGCAAATTGTGTACGATTAGATGTGTAGTTAAATGAATTTGAAGTGATATGAGTGTACATAATTCTAGTTAAATCTAACTTCAGTAACTAAAATTTTATATGATCAATTCGATTAGAAAATTCAATAGTAATTAATTTTGTTATGATAGTATGGTAATTGTAATATATCATCATTAGAATTTAAATCTTTTACTACGAAGTAGTATTCAATTTAAAATCATATTAGCAAAAATTTTGTAAATTTTTCGAAATGATATTTAATCAAGGTCGATATTTGCTAACTTGATCAGATCTGCCCAGTTTAGTTGCAATAATGATCATATTGATGTGCTAATGTCGTGTTTGTCCACTGATTGAAAAAACAACTCAACAACAAACTAAGTAGCTGGGGGTTTATGTACCATTCAACTGAAATATTCAAATGTATAACTGGATAAATATGATCGATTGTTGACAAATTTCAATTATAGTTGTTTGAGTTTACATTTGATGTTACATGCATATTAGAAACGGCAAATTAACATCGTAATGCCTACCTATGCGCCCTCGATGCGTAAAGATTTATAGATGATTTAAACGTTCAATAGTCCATTCATACTATGCATAATATATAATAACAATTTTTATATTAACAGCAAAATTATTTTTTTTTTAAATAAAATGCTAAAAATAAACTGAAGCAACACAATAAATACTATGATATTGTTTTAACACATAATCATTTAGTGATGTATAGTGAATGTATAGTACAAATTTTTAAATAAATTTAAACAATTAAATTAAAGTTTTTAAGAAAAAAAAAAAACAAGAACAAAAAACATATCAAAAATGCCGAAAATACTTAAATCAATAATGAGAGAACTTCAATTGAAAAATTGTGGATTCGATCATATGCCAGCAGATGAATTAGTCAGATCTCAGGTATGTTTATGTTAATATTAAATAATATTAAATTTTAAAAATTAGATAACAAAACAAATTTTAATTATTATTTAAGACCATGAAAAACTTGAGAAATACTAATGGGAATTAAATTACCATGAAAATGTCATTACCTATACTATTTTCACTGCTTGATCATATATTATATATGCCTTCGAGCTGAATATACTAAACAAAATATGATATCTTGCGGGCTTAATTTTAAAACATTGCTATGAAACATAATAACCTAACATAATGAATGTCATGTTATCATGTTTGGCTATTAAATAACCCACGTGAACTTATGCTGCATCTTCTTTTTGTAAATATCATTTGATTTCATTAATTATAATATGCAATATAAATTAAATTTCAGTCATTAGCATAATCAGCATTGTTACATCCCATACCGCTATAATAAAGCAACTTTATGCAAGAAAAATGTATTGAAACCTTTGAGTATATCAACAGTTTGATCTATATACAAAGCCTATAGCGTTCTCTCATAAAATCAACCAATTCTCACATCTAGTTAATTGAGTCAAGTTTTGAATAATTCAGTAGAGTTGTGAAATACTTATTAAACAACTCCTCTAGAACTGACACAGGTATTTTTCCATGCAAGTTCGTACGTGCCCATAATTTACTTAGCTTAAAAGTATTAATCCCTTCATTCCATTAACGATTCCAATCTAAATGATTATAAATTGATATATGTACTTTCAATATTTAAATATTTGAGTAAAGTTCTGACTATCATTCACCTAGTCTATAGTAGATTTCGATGACCACTTAAACTATGGACTAGGACTAGATGCTTATCAACCAGTGAACATAAAATCAAAAATTGGATAAGCATAATTTTTTTCAATTTTTCTTTCCAATTTCCTTCTTTATCCTGAAGTCAAATAAATTTTAGGTGAAGCGCAAATAATCAAAAGTTACTATAAACGTTAATAGTATTTGTCTTGGTTCAGGATAATTTATGCAATGGATTGTTTATTATATTATTATTTGGCAATGTATGTTCAATGTAAAATATATTCTCAATAATAACCACTTATCGTATCGTGTTGCCCTAAGAACTCAAACCCAGCACTACAAGCCTTATATCTATTGTACTATTCTCTACCAGCATTGAATTCCTCGAATCCTCATTGAAATCCTCCATTTCCCTAAACATTTCCAGAAATTCACGTAATAATAAGTTATTTGTTGAATATTGATACCAAATACCAATTTGAAACATGTTTTTTTTATAATTTTTTATAGTAATTAGTTTTTATACACAGTGGTTGCAGTACTGCCCTCAACTTTGTATTAATTTCCGTCAATTTTATTTCCTACTTATTTTATACATAACACCTGACCTATATTTCATTATTTATAATTATTATTTGTACAAATTACTCGTACTTATTGCATGAAAATCAAACTAAACATCAAGTCTATTAATCGAAATCAAACATTACATAATAAGTACTATTACATATTATAATAAATTTGTTTTAATATGCAAATGAGCATATTACCACATTTGGATTGGATTATAGAGACATAAGTTTTCCATATTATTTTTAGTATAATAAACATTGAATACTTTTTATTTTATATACATAATATCGTAATTTATGTTATAATTTCCGGTCAATGAATTATGTTTATATTAATTCAATATTATCTACATGAAGCTTGGATAAAATCTATAAGTACTTAACTGAATGATTTGCTTCAATACCTTTTGATGTTACATGCAATACAAATATGTACTTGTACTTGTTGTTGGCATACACTTCTTTAACCCAAATATTTATATTTTTAATGGAAAAATCATATTCTACTCACATTTTGTCGTCAATTAAAAATTTTCAAATTTAGACACTAAACGAGCCTATTGTTGTTTTAGCATTATAATTTATTGCAGAAGTTTAAACAAAAAATTGTGCAACTAGTAGTTATTCAACGTCAATTTCAACTTAAAGTATGTCAATAAAATGAATCATTAAATTAAGTGAGATAAATCCGCTGTATATTTAACTTCAATTTATGAAATTTTGACAACTTTTAAGTAACAATACTAGTTCATGCTTTTGAGCAGCTATCTGCCAAAAACTCGACAAGAAAAATAATTATAGTCTTAGAAATGCAGTAAATAGAACTATTATGAATATATTATCGTCTATTTCATTTCTAAAAATTATGGAGCATTGTTTCGATATGAGAATACTTCATTGAAGTATTCGTCGTAAAAACAGTTCCTTAAAAGTATTAAGCGAAAAGAGTTCAACAAAATCATTTATTGCGAAATCAATTTCAAATCTTGTTGCAAATATGATTCGTAGTAAAAACAGTTCAAGTATTCGTCGTGTAGGCACATATATATATTCGCCACATTAATTGAAAATTATGAAGAAATTGTATTTGAAAATAAATATGGCTTCGTGATTTATGTTTCTCATAGTCCAGTTGAGAGCAATTCGAAGCCTTTCAAGATACATACACTGATTACAATTTTGACAAAGTTGCTCAACAAGCACGTATGTGATTTTATAGATTGATGGTCAGTTTCCACTCATTTCTATCAACCAGAGGGTGAGACGTTAACAAACAGAATATGTAAACTAATGCTCTGATTGTTTATACACAATAAATAATTTGGAGATGCATGTGGTCAGTTTCCACTCATTTCTATCAACCAGAGGGTGAGACGTTAACAAACAGAATATGTAAAATAATGCTCTGATTGTTTATACACAATAAATAATTTAGAGATGCCAACTCATCACCATCCCTAAACGTTCATTTGACACAATAATGTTTACAAAAGTTTGTCCCACAGTTCGTCATTTTCCGCAACAGTAGCCCGTACTACTTGAATATAAATTTGATGAACGTCTGTCAGGTATAAAAGTTAGTACTTCGTCTACAATAGCAACGAATTCGATAGAATCACAATTATGCTTCACATGTAACCATTAATGTATTAGATCTTATAGTAACAGACACATAATTTATGCATTAGAAAACGCATATATTGATGGTTGCATCTTAATCCCATAATAGTCAGTTATCATTTAGTAATATGCACACAAAATCTATGTTTAAGGGTGAGACTTCATACGTGACCATGATACTATCATATCTTAATCTCTCTCAGTGAACTTATAATAATATATACAAATTGAAAAATTAATTAATTTTTTTTTGCAAATTTTCAGTGGCAGTCGCGAACTAAAAATATATTTTACTTATTGTATCGATGGGCCGTTGCAATATTTTTCATAGGTGTTGTTGCAAATTCAATGTCTGATTTAGTGACACCAACAGATTGGGGACTATTTTTTATTTACTTAACGCATTGGGGAATTTTATTGTGTTTAATTACTGGAGTTTATGGTGCAATTTTGGTTACAATTTGGTATTTTCACCCGGAATATTCAAGTAATTTTTTAATTATATATTATATTTAAATGTTACTATACTAGTATGTAATTGTCTATAGGTTGTCACATAAAGTATTTGTAAAATTTAAAAAACAAAACATTTTATTATTTATTTCATGCTTTCTGTACGATATGGGATTTGAAAATATTTTTATTTGTATAGCTTTTTGTCTACTGCAACATTAAAATATAAATGTAAATATGGAATAAAATCTAAAGACTAAGATTTATCCATAATTTGATCGTTTATGACTGATAGAAGATATATGACCTATGTCATAGTTGGTGACGAATAAAGTGGCCGACTATTATCGATGTTACTCAACCCATCTTAATATTCACACGGTGTCACCGATAAATCGATCACGAGATATGTTAGTAATGACAAAGTAGCACCATAGTACCGTGTCCTATGCACAAATGCGGTGTACAGTTAAGATGAGATCGTATAGTTTATATTAATCCTCGTATATGTTTCATACGGCATTAACAATGCTCTAAAGATTGCAGAATCTAAAAATTAGAAATTATAGATGATTACTCAAACCATACGACTTAATTAACCAGTAGGATGATATTGTCCTCAGTAGTTTGAATAGAATTGCAGCTAATAGTTTGAATTGAATTGAAGCTAATTATAATATTTTGAACATTGCATAAATATGGCGTATTTATTGTACACATTAATTATTGTTTTATAATATTCTATGTATTGCACAAATGTGGCGTATTCGTTGCACACATTAATTATTATTATATTGACTATAAAATATTTTGTGTTAAATTCCAAATTGGATCCCCACTTTTCTGGTAAGTACAAGAATTTCGACTCTACTATATTTATTTTTTTAAAACTAAAACAAATGTAATTATTTATAACATACTTTATTAAGAACGGTTTTCGAAATTACTAACCCATTTAGTTATAAATTTCTAATAATTTGGAATAATAGGCAATAGGTTAACATATACATTAGCACCAATTCGAAATTTTTAGCAAATATTACATGCACTACATTGCATTTCATTTAATATTTAATATTATAGACAAATGTGTCTATGCTATTTTGTTGTATCTACAATATATTTGAAAATTTATGTATCCTTAATATAAAATGTGTCTATGCTATAGAAATCTTATGTGTCTTTGATATTTGAGTGTCTTCTTTATGTTTATAAATGTTTGTGTAAAATAAATATACATTAACTTTTAAGTTTGATTTCTGCTTTAATTACTTTTTAACTGATCGGTAAACATTAACAAGAACGTATGCTTTTAGTAACTGCAATAAATAGATTTTTATTGAGAAATTGACTAATTTATGATATTGTCATCTAATTTACAGTATCTATTCCGTATTCATGAACATATATTGCATGAACTTATAACTGTTCTAAAGTCTGCAATAAAACCATTCTTGCAGATTTTAGTACTGTTATAAGTTCAAAATTAAGTAACTAATTTTTTTAATCAATTAACATATGTTGATTAGAAATATACTATGAATTACTTAATATCTTAATACATTTATGTTTTTTTTATTAAAATCAATTTATAACAGTTATTGATAGTTGTGCATCTTAGCTAATGTAGAGCTGTTTTGTTATATTATTTTTTTTTTTGTCTTATTATTTCACTTTGCATTTTTTATATTCCGGTGTGCAGTATTGCAACAAAATTTTATCTCTTTTAAATTCAATTTAATATTATAATTAATCCAATTACAGTTAGAATAAATGATTCTAGTGATATGCCAGTATCATTTAAAATTTATTGGGCATGTCATAATGTGACATTAATTTTATCGTTTCTGATAACAATTTTATATTGGTCACTGTTATACACACGTAAGTATAAATTTGACTGATCAGTCAACATTTAGATCGATTTTGAAATAAAATTTAGTTTTTATCGTGACTTTTTCTAATCCAAATGTTATAGCATCACTTGAAATTAGTCCATCAAATGTTTTAGTTCATGCATGTAATTCAATAATAATGTTTATTGATACGTTAATTGTTGCCCATCCAATGAAATTATTTCATGTAATACAGCCAGTTACAGTTGGAGTAATTTATTGTATATTTTCTGTTGTTTTTTATGCTGCCGGTGGTACAGACAGGTATTTTTTATTTTGTTTTTTCTAATTTTATTTTCTGATCTTTTTTTCTGTATACAGCCAAAAATTTGATAATTGACTTAAAGTACGTTTAAAATATTTAAATAACCAGTTTTAGTCGCTCTCATAATTAGACATTTCACACTCAGTGTTAACTAGCATCCAGATGTTAATTAACTTATATTTACCTCCTAACGGTCCGCCAAAAACACGATCACAGTATACATTAATTTTATTCAGCTTGATCTCGTGACTCAATATAGTTGTTATAGCCTTGTTTGTGAACTTAGTGAAAACCAATTACACAGAAAAAAGCATGCGGATTTGCACAACAACGGATTACTTAAATATTTAACCTATCAACTTTATGTTTCACTGCGTATTAGAAACTAGTGCAATTTTTCGATTGACATTTAATATCATACGAGTATATGTACTGGAAACGGTAAAGTAGGCATAAATATTAAGATGTTAATGATGTGTGATCTACCACTAGTTTATAGCAATTGTTATCATTCGACAAAACAAATGATTATTAGAAAATTATGCTATTAAAACTAATAAATGTTTGATTTGTTTTAGATATGGAAATGCGTACATTTATAATGTATTAGATTGGAGTAAACCCAATAGTACAATTGTTACATTCATTGGAACTCTAGTTCTGGCAGTGATTGTACATTTATTTCTATTTTTAATATATAAATTACGAATTTTTATTCATTTTAAATATTTGAATAAAAATATAATACAGCCGATGTCAACACAATCAACATTGACAAGAACTCCAATTCGTATATCTATGGTTTTTGATAATAATGGATATCAGAGTACTGAACCCAATAATGGAACTAATGAGAAGTTTTAAACAGTTTATAATTATTAAAATTTCATAGTTAATTATATTATACAAATTTAATTACATAATACATATATAATTATATTATACATATTTTAATTTAATATTTTTGTAATTTAATAAAAAAAAAATTTTGTATCAAAATTATTTTTAAATATGGTTTAATAACAACACTTATTATGTTTTTGATATTCATCAATTAGTGGGATGGAAAGCCCTGATTATAGGGATATTATTTTTAGCAGAATGTTTGTGATTCGAAATAGAAAAAGAATTATCTCCAGTTCTTTATTCAAAATCCTAGTTAAATCTTCTATTGTCAATATACTGCCTAATATTTTGCATATATATTATTTAAATAATATTGACCAATCTCAGTTGGCAAATAACTCATCACAAGCATCCTGATAATGTGTTCATTGATCTTTGATTTTTCTAAAATATTTGCAGCGAATTATGATGATTCCCAGATTATGACCGATGTTATTCCATTTCGTTCGGATGACAATCCTGGCTAGTTTTCTCACCCGAGATACCAATATACGGAAACTTAAATTTTTTGACACAATACTATTTGTCAAATTCGCAGTTTCACAGCCATCGAATACCATCATATGAAAGTTAGTTTCAAAATGCATAAC
>JANSTX010004926.1:0-20925 GCA_027564355.1 Penthetria funebris | reverse complement strand
TAGAATGAATGTATTGGTTTATGTGCTCCTGATAAAATATATTATCAAATAATCGCATATTTATCGTTATTAAAAAAAATAAAAGACAATATAAATAAAAGACAAAATAACTTTTCTATTCTTATAATGCCATATAATAATAAATAATTATTTTAAAAGATGCTTTAAAAGATTCTACAATGTTTTTGTATCTGTTATTAGGGTTGCAGGTACTTATTTATAAACTTCAAAAGGGCTAATTTGTATTACGGGTCAACCCACCAGCGTGTTATTCTTATTTTATTTCTTTTACAACTTAAAATTGATAATAGCACCAAGCCAAATTCAAATCTTCATAAAGTAAATTAAATTTTCAATATCAGCATAATATTGAACTTTACGAATCACTGCATCAATTACTCCTAATACTATCGTCTCAGTGTATGACCACTTTCTTCGAGTTTCCACAAATTCTCACTTGATATTGAATTTTCAGTATACGTCTGAGGCACCTATTGACGAAAATCTTAATTTGTGACACGATATTGTTTGTCACTTTCCAAAATTTGTATCCATACAATAGTACCGATAAATATTTTTTTTTTAAATGAGCAACATTAGATTTTTTAGGCCCTGGGAACAAAGTTCCAAGGGTCTATTATATTTGATTCCGTTCACAAGTAAACATCACAAGTAAACATCTCAGAAAGAAAAAATTACATAGAAGTGCTTATAATCCGGCCGTCCGTCCGTCTGTGCGCACGATAACTTGAGAATGCTTCGAGATATCGCCATGAAATTTTGCATGTGTTACTTTTATCTGATTTGTGAGGCTAAGGTCGAAGATGAGAAAAATTGGAGTACTCCTTCAAGTACCTCCCATACAAACTTTTGACTCCTTTTAGATTACTATTGTGTGTATAATATCAAAGACAATATAAGAGAATGCTTTGAACTATTGCTATGAAATTTTGCACGTGTCACTTTTATCTGATTTGTAATGCTAAGTTCGAAGATGAGGAAAATTGGAGTACTCCTTGAAGTACCTCCCATACAAACTTTTTACTCCTTTTAGATTAAAATTGTTTGTATAATACATAGAAACTTAAAATTTTACATATATAACTGATATTATAATTGAAAGACTGTGTGGGAGTATAAGCTTAATCGGATTACTCCTTGAAGTAGCTCCCATGTATATTGTGCACGAAGTCTTGAGATTGCTTTGACATATCGCCATGAAATTATGTACACGTCAATTTTATCTCATTTGTGAGCGATAGTTAGATGGTGAGAAAAATTGGAGTACTCCTTCAAGTACCTCCAATACAAACTTTTTACTCTTTTTAGATTAAAATTGCGTGTATAATATCAAAGATTAATATAATTATATTATTTATAATTATATTGTTCTTTTGTATTATATACCCGTAATTTTAGGCGGGTAACAAAGTTTTAAGGGACTACTTAATTTGAGATCATTCGTATATCGTCTTGAAGGAATAATCGTTATTATAATTAAAAATAAATGAAAATGTTAACTGGATCAGATATAACTTCCTAGCTTATCTCCCATATATAATTTTTACTCCGTACTGATTAAAATAAGTTATATGAAAGTAACATTCACTAATTAAAGCGAAAATCCTAGGTACGAGATATCAACTATTTCCCCATTTCTCTTTACTAATATGTATATATTATGTTGTGATCCGTTTCCAGGGCCTACTTTAATTGGCAACAAATTATACGTTTCTCTTGTTTAAATTTGTGACGACCGCCTGACTCCATTCTGCATAACAAACATTTGCGAGCTTTTTATTTACGTAACTGATATTTGATTCTGTACCACCGTCAATTATTAAAAAACCTCTCAAATACTTCCGTCCTCTACTTTATCTATTACCTCGACTAATAAAGATTGGTGCTTCATTAGTTTCGTCTTTCAAACATTGATTTTTAGACCAACTTATGAACCATGTTTCACAAATCGGTTCAATTTCACTCTGATGTCCAACTCAGTTTTCTAAAGCAAACAAATGTCGTCAGCGAAGTCAAGATCTTTAAGTCGATCGGTTAGACTACATCTGATACTGTGCAGTTCAGAGTTTATTTGATCCTAATCCAGTCTAAGACAAGAAGGAGGACAATATACATCTCTGTCTTACACCCGAATGTACATCATAAATATTATCAAGCCTTCGACGATACAAACTTCTAGACCGCAGATCATATAGATGGTATTCCAGTTCTGTAACTATGAGATTCACTACTGATGCAATGCCATCCAAGTCCACTTTCAATATTTCTTGTGACAAGTTATCGGCGTCGGCAGTTCTACTGCCCTTAATTTAATGCTGATATGATTTCACCACGATTTGGAGCTGAATCTCAGAATCGTCTTGTGGCCGGTCAACTGAACTTTGAACCACCTGAACTTCGGGCCTGTTTACTAGCTCAAGAATCTCATTTAAGATCAATAAACCGTATTCAGATTTAAAGCACTGTCCGATTAGTGTACGTGCCAGATGGTCAGTCACCCTCATGTTGTCTGAATTTGCAGCGAGTTGTGATCGAGCTACAATGCTACTGTTAACAAAATTGTATCTACATATTCTGTTGGTCCAACGCATTGCTGCTGTTAATCGCATTATTTAGATTATTAGATTTCATGTATCAACACTACTAATCCATTCCTTGCATTTATGATGAATGGAACCCAAAATATTTTCAAAGACTTGCCTCAATGTCGTAATCCAGTTCAAAAGTCATCATATGCTATTTGATTTGCCAAATCGCATACAAACCATTGTCTTACCTCTTCATTACGAAGTTAAGCAACGTTTATTCGTCAGTAGTTCTATGTTGTATCTTATACCTGCTACAAATGTCAATTTCAAGTATAATATTAGTCACTAAAAACATCTGCGTCTCTATGGCTACAAACGTTTAATAGAAAATTTCTCCATCTTCTACTATTTGTTATGTGATCTATTTGATTTCTGGTACGCCCGTCCGGTGAAATCTAGTTTCTTTGTGTATTTTTTTGTGCCCAAATATAATAATACCAATCACATAACTACTGCACATTTCCACAAAAAGTGTCCCATTATTGTTTTTATCACCTCTCCGTGTGTACTCATAACAGACTCCCACTCAATGTTGTAATAACGAACTATTGCGTCACCTATGCATATGACAATATACGATCTGCTAATCTTAAAAAAAAGTGAAAGTTGACTATTAAAAGACTGCTTATCATCAGACGATGCCTGCTCTGTAGGTGCGTAAATTTGAACTATTATTATACTACTCTTGAATCTTGCTGTGATTATTAAATCTGATATCGGCTTCTACTCGACAAGACTACGCTTTATAGATACACTTAGCAATAAACCGAATACACTACTGTGATCAATGTGACGCGGTTTGCCGGAAAATAAAAGGGTTTTATCAGAGAATATAATTTCTTTCAATTAAATCTCTCGAGTTAATTCCTCTTCAATTCTTAAGCCATCAACGAAACTAGCTGGTTTAAGCAATAATGTGACGTTCCAAGTTTCAAATCCTGTCCGGTTACTTAAGCCAAAATTCTTCATCGTATTCCCATCCGATCCGTTTCGACGTTTCTCGTGCAGTTCAGTCTTTCAGCAGTGCAAAATTCAAACACACAGATGCCTAGGTTGGTGTGATTGGTTGTCATTTCTAATTTGGGCCCCTAACCGCACCCATTTCTCCTTAAAAATGTAACCCTGTTTGTATAGATGTTAGTGTCAAAGCAAGTTACCGGTTGTCGCCACATATAGAAGTATTTCAAGCAATTGGTCAGTAATATAATCTACTTTTGTGATTAATCCTAAATCCAGATCACATTGGCAGTCATACGCTATATTAACTGATGTATTTTCAAATAGATTTATCAAACAGACAGTCTCAAATGTATACGGTTTATCAAATTACATATAACTCGAACTCTGACTGACACAGATCACAATATTACAAAAATTGAATACGCTGACTGAAAGCCAACAAGCGCATAGATGTATCATAAATCTATACCTAAACACTATAGAATTTCACACTTAAAATTCTTTTGCACAGGAATAGAACACTTAAGATACATAATAAGAAAAAATTAGAGGTCATTACATGGTATATTTTCAATTCATAAACAAACCTGGATACTCGACTAAAAGAATCAACACAGTTTATTACAAGCAAACTGAACCGTCATCTGACTATCTATTCATTCTGATGATGCAATTCTTAAATCAAATGGAAAAAATAGTATTTTGGAACGTATTAAACAAATATACCAAGGCGCCTAACCGAGTTGTAGTTGTTCGTATCATGATATAAGACTAAAATTTGCAGATTATTTGGAATCCTACTTATTGCATGTAAAATGTAAAAACTTTTGCTAGTGCATCGATACAAACATGTGAAGATATTCTTGAGCTCATTAATTATAATAGGACGGATTGGATCCAGAATTTAATAAGAAGAAGAAAATACATAATACAATTGATAACACCAACGTAACAGATATACAGAATCTACTTAAAAAGTACAGTCAATAGGTTAAAGAGGTTGAGAACAGTCCACAATGGAATAAGCGTAAAGCGTAAGGCCGAGAACGACTTGAATAACTTCTCGCTGTTTCCTGCAGAGGGTATAATCTACAACTTTTTTACATTTGACAATACTACAGTAAACTTCAGCGTGAAGCTTAACTATCTTGAAATGAGTGTATATTTTATTTAGTCAAAGCGTAAACAACCTATAACAAAACATCAACATCGACGGCAAAGCCGAAAATTCATTGTTTCAAACTGGTTGTACTATATTAATCACGGAAGGTCACTATCAACTACAATTGTCCCGCGTTTGAAGGAAACACGACAAAATAATTTTGCAGCATCGCTTGAGCACATATTGCAAAATTGGTCAAAACCTACTTCGAAATGATCAAATGGGAAGTCCTTCCCCTGCCGATCAATAACTCATGGCCTTCTTCTGAAGAATGGTTTTTTCAACTTGGAATTCGTATGCTAAAAAGATGGGAGAAATTAGTCACTATCGATGGGGAATACTTTCAATGATAAGTAATTTACTCATTTATATATATATATATATACATACATTCATACATATATGTATGAATATATACATAAAATGTTTGAAAATTAGTCCAAGTTTAAATTTGAAAAACATACAATATTTCAAAACATACCTAATTAACTATTCTGTACAAAACATTTTTTTTGTATAAAATTGATTTCAAATTACGATTATTGACAATAAAAAATCATTCATTAATGTGTTATTACTTAATATTTTATTGAAAGTTTTATTTAAAAGTATTTATTATTTATTCTAAATAGGTTTACTATTATATTTTGTAACTGAAAAAAAAGTTAATAATAATTAAAATGAATTGCTATTAAATACTAGTGATAATTTTAAGCTTCATCTTTATAACTGGTATTTTAATATAGCCCACAAACTAAACCGCTAACTTTCCTCAGCTATCTCGAAACCTCTATCGTGTTAAATACTTCTTCGACCCACATTAAATATACCAGACTTTTTGCGTACTAACTAGCAACAATTTAACTCTACTATAGATCAATTGATTGATCAGATCACATACCATTCTGTATTGACAGATGTATGTCAAGAACAATATTGATGAACAACGCGGATTCATAGAAATCAACCCTCAAATGATGATCTTCCAAAGCATTGACACACACAATATGATATTATTAGCCTTAAGCATAATTTTAGCAGACAGCTACAACGTGACTCCAGAAAAAATGCAAACGATGCTATTACTATCTAATCACAGATCAAGTGTCTGAGTAACATGATCGATAACCAAATTAGGTTTTATTTAAAAAAAACAATTAAATAATATTAGTAAATTTGGCCACAAAAAGGCTCGTACTCAGGTCTTCCGCATTACTAGTCTAGTATTTTTAATATTCTGTTTAATAAGATAGTATTGTTTTTAATACAAACTTATGGTCACTTTGACAACGGAAGGGCTATGTCACGTAGATTTATAAAATAGGGTTATACATATAAACTTCAAATTAAAATTATACACATCACTTCAAAGGATTGATTCCAACATTTATATTCAATTTAGACATATTAGAGTTGTAGTAGTATTTTCATCTTCAACGTACTTGATCCTGAAAGTATTCTGGTCACAGATCTGTATGAATGTGATTTATCATTATGGCTGCAAGTTTACTATATATATACGCAACCTTACCAGTTTTCAATAGTTAGAAGGGGGAAAATGCCTAGCTTTATCTGACCCATTTTATTACATATAAATAGCTTTCAGCTCAATTTTATCTAAGATCTAAACAAAATCACTAACTATAATACAATATCAATATCAATATATTGGAATTTAACTATATTTTTAATGATTGCTAGTACAGTTTTCCGTCTCCGAAATCAATTGATGACATTTTGTAGGTTGATATAGAGTATATCTTATCAGTTAATTCTGAAATATGCCTGCACATATTTAGTAAGTGTGCATGCACTTTATATACATGGACTTTTCAGCCCATTTGATATTTATACATTCCTTCCAACATGAGAAAAATTTAACATCCGTGTTTAGATCAGAATGTTTAATTCCATCTAGGGACGATTTTCTGATCTCAAATAAGAAAGTACTTACGCAACCTATCGATAAGGCCCCAAGTTTAGATTACGCAGAGTTCGGTTGACCGTAGACCGGCTACAAGGGATTCTGCAAAATTCGTTCTGGAAACAAATTCGCATTAAAACAAGTGAGGAGCGAATAACAATATTATTGTGCACGACAGAATTAGTTATGCTTTGTAACCGCGCATTCGAAAGAAACAGACAGATTTCACACCTGACAAGTCTTGTTCAATTCATAAAGAATTATTGATGAACAGTCGATTGAATGACAATCTATTGTATATGTTATTCTCCTACTTGAAGAAGGCATTTTATAGTCTTGATCGTAGTAAAAATATTATGAAGTGGTTACAAGTGGAGAAAAGATCAATATGATAATGAAAGATGAATAAATGTCCCCACATGACATAATTTTAAACTCACAAATGTCTCATTCGTATATATATTATTATGAAGATTAAGTAATTCATAAGAAAATCTTGTAAACATTTCAAGAAATTGATAATTCATATTCTCCGTTAAGTTTTTGTATTAATATACTAGAAATGATTCAAACTTTTAATTAAATGCCTTCCTTCACCTAGTTTTTAAGAAAAAAATTTAAATAATAATTTAGCAAAAAATTAATATTTTCAAAGTCAAAGTTATCTATAATATCAGTCTATAAACCTATGATTTAAGGAAAAGAGTTGCATAAAATATTATGTAATTTGAGTAAACTATTATTATTTTAATGATCAAAAAGTAATCACTCAGACACAATGGTGGTTAATGATGCAAGTTTGAAATTTTCAATAAAATGTACGTTGCTTTACACATAAACGAATTTTATTTACATTGATAAATAGGTTTCAGGTTTGAGAAAATTGCTTATATTCATTGCTGATAAAAGAATAGCCACATGTTTTAATTTCAAACAAGCTGTAGGATAGGTTTGCTGCAGTTTGCTCAGTCTGATTGTTTAGATTTCGTAGTTGATATCTCACAAATAAGTTCTGTCGGTAGGAGAAAAGAAAACAGTATTTTAATTCTTAATTATTTTGTAACTGACTATTTGTTACTTAATTTGTAAAGATGATTTAGATGAGTGGTTAAGTGATTATTTTCTATTAAAAAAGCTATCGGATTGATGCCTGATCTCCAATGGCAAGAAATACCAAGAACTTTAACCTAACTATATGTTATAGTATTTATTAAAAATTTCAACTACAAGCAATTCAGTAAACACCAAAATTAACAATAGGCTTTATCATAAATGGCAAGAAATTTCTGTTAAATACTGTATCATATCAAACTGACAAATATTATGTATCGATACATTTACGAAATTCAAAAATGATCGATGGATTGTGGAGATAACGGTTATATTCATATTATAAAATATATATGAAAATTAAATCATAGACAGAAGCACTTGCAAGGTTTGATCAAATCTACTAACAAACCAGGATGAGCATTATGAACAGTTCCAAAGATGTTTAAGAGGTCTAAATAATATTTGTATTTGTCACAAAAATCAATAAATCAAAAAAAAAACAAATAAATTATGTAAATTTAAATCTGTATTAATCAAGACATTTCAAATCATTTATTCATTATGCATTAAGAAACAAATGCGAATTGATACAAATTTTTCAAAAAATAAACTCCTGGAAATTGTTTAACGTATCAAAACATTATAAAACAGATCCCACAATATTTTTGTATTTTACAATCATATAACTTTTTAATAAAAAGTATATATGGAAGCACCACATACCATAAACAGTAATCTCAAAAACAAAACAGATGTAATAAACATAAATATTATAGCATAAACATAATTTGCAGCTTCAAACATGCATGTAACATCAAATGTCAACTCAAATAACTAGAATTGAAATTTACCAACTGGAAAATTTAGGAACAATCATAATTATCCAGTTATACATTTGGATGTTTTAAAATAGCGATGCATACATTCGCAGTTACCTAGTTTGGTATTGAATAGCTTTTTCAACCAGTCGACAAACATATTATGACCATCTTTCTAGTCTATACCATACGCCATCACTGACATATACCGTCATCGAGTTGTCGGGGACACCGCGTGAAGGTAAAAATTGTTTTTTTGTGTACGAGTATACTGGACCTAAACATGTACAATTTATGTACTTCAATTTTCAGTAAATGAACAATAATAAAATAACCTTTACGAGTATTTAAAACACTAACACAAATTGAATTTTACATAATACTTACTTTTATTACAGGTTAACAAATTAAAATAAATACAACAAACATAAAATGAAGAACCTCATAATACTTACATGTACTATGTGTGCGGTTTTAGCAGTACCAGTTCCATTAAATGAGCAACCACAAGATCTGGAATTATTAAGAATACCTTTAACAGACAATAAGGTTCGTTATTTTTATTTTCTTACTTTATAATTTTTTGTCAACAGATGTTATAAAATATAAATTGAAGACTACTTATATTCTCGTAATTTAAAGTTAAAAAATACTTTTAAAAAATTTAGCTGTTAACAGTTAACAAATATATATATATATATATTTCCATATTAGAGTTTCGAACTATGTTTTCCATATTTTACATATTTTTAACTTAACTGTTACTAATTTAAAAGTGTAAGTGTTGTATATTTCATTGTTTTTGTGCATACCGAAATAGGGTATCATGGAAAACATTATCACAATACCTGATCTATTATATTGACTTAAAACATACACTAGGTGCCTGAAACAATTTATTTGTGGTTCACTCTGCTGAATTTTGCAGTATACGACCTAATAACTAAAAATTAGTTTATTGTTTCTACTTAAATTCGCAACTATAGTTGCTAGTCTGACATTTGATACTATATGCATATTGGCATATTGTGCCTTTAGATATGAACATATGTGGTATGTGAATATGTTAATAACTATGGTATTACAAGCAACAAATTTTGCGATGTTCTAATTTTAATTTAATTACAATGTAAATGTATGTCGTCAATATCTTAAATCTCACATAAGGGTAGCATTACGAATCATAATTATTCAGTTACGCATTTAAATACTTCAGTTGAGTGGTAGGTACATAAATCACTAACTAAATAGTTTGTTGCTTAGAAGTTGTTTCAGTCGACAATCAAAAACAATAGCACCCACCATCTTTTATAATCCATCACACGCTATTACTGGCATTTATCATAATCGTGATACCGCTGATATCAGATAAGGATGGGAAACCATTCCAGTCTTTATTCTTACGTTCATTTTCTGTTTTCTCAGCTTCTGAGTATTTAGACTATATTTTTTTTCGTCATATTTCTTGTATTACAATTATCTGTGTTTTTTGTGAATTATTAGTACGTAAAGAATTAATTAATTTTGTAATTAGTTATACTCGTATTACCCAATTGCATTTGTTGTAAACGTATAAAAATTAAATTATAAATATATTATAAAGAAATTATGATTTCATTTTATAATATTTAACAGAAAATACATGTAAACAATTCATGTTATACTCGTTGTCTCATTTACAAATCATTGCCATTTTTCCTTTTTTTATGCTTTCGCTTATGGACCCTATCTTTACAATGTGCTCAAACTTTCAGGGAAGAAGAAAATTAATTACTCACATCAGTTTTCTTCGGGTAGAGATGTATACTGATTATAGTGATATGAAAACTGCTAAGATCGATGATAACTCTTCTTATAAATAGCCTTGGACAAAAGGTTAACGCAAAGGTTATGTTTTATCACGTAGTATAATAAAAATATCACAACTCGTTACACCGTCTGGCAGGAAAACTAACCGAACGGTGCTTTAGGACTGAATGGAAAGATGGACCAAAGACCAGCAAGAAAACGATATAGAGATTCTACTCAAAGTCGTGGTGAAATCATATCACCAGAAATGTTGTGACTTGGATGGTTATTAGTGAAGTATGGTTGTCTGATATTTCACATATGGAAAGAGGGGGTGATAATTGCGGAACAAGGGTAACAAAATTATTTAAAATAACTGGTGTGGTATCACTTTACTGAACACGATAAACAAAGTTATAGCTGTTATCGTGCACGACAGGATCACTTCAGATTTGCAATCAGGTATTCGATAGGAACAGGCAGGTTTCAGGCCTGGTAGGTCTTGCACAGAGCATATCAACACATGATAGATTATTGTTGAACAGTCGATTGAATGGAAAACTTCATTGTATATGTTATTTATCGACTTCAAACAGGCATTCGATAGTATTGATCGTGGTATGATGTGGACACTTATAGAAAGTTATGGAATAACGCCTGCATCTTTGAAAAATTGGTGATATTTTTGATGATAATCGGGTATAAAACAGGAATGTATACGGTCGTCACTATTGTTCCTGCTCGTCTTGGACTGGGTTATGATCAATGTAAACTTCAACCGCATGGTATGAGATGAGGTCCAACCGGTCGACTTGAAAATGATTACTTCGTTGACGACATTTTTTTGTGTCGGGTGTAAAAGTGTAATTTGGTTCGTGAAATCCAGAAATAAAATAAAAATCAACGTTTCAAATACGAAATTAGTGTAAATTGGTACGTCGAGAAGCTGTTCACTTTCAGTCAGCGGCGAAGTAATACATAAAGTAGAAGACTTCCAATATTTGGGAAGTTTTTAAGCAATAGATGGTAATGCAGAAACAGATGTAAGGTTCCGTATGCAAGAAGCTCGCCAAATGTTTGGTTTGCTGAATGGAATATCAAATGACAATTTGTGGGTACTAGCAAGTCTAGAGGCGATGAACAAAATTGTCTGCCGAAGAAACTATTCTACACTATTCTATACTATTCTACTATTATATACTATTCTATACTATTCTATACTATTCTATACTATTCTATACTATTCTATACTATTCTATACTATTTCATACTATTCTATACTATTCCATACTATTCTATACTATTGTATACTTTTGTATACTATTGTATGCTGTTATTTACTATTCTATACAATCCTACACTATTCTCGATCATTTGTAGGGTTTTTCAGTTGTGTAACAATACTTCATTTAATTCTTCTTCTTTCTTCTTTGTAACAACCCAAATCTCTTGAACCATAGAGTCTTTTTTCAAGTGGTTACATCGCATGGTGATAAATTTAATGAAGCTAATTTATAGATCAATGAGATTTGAAGTTTAGTTTTGCCTTTTATACCACCGTAACTATAAGAATTGAATTCAAATTTTAAAAATATTGGTTGATTGTCACTGACATATTACGTTGACAGATGTCATATTTTTCTGAAATGTGTGTATAACCCCATTCGTTTTTTGATATCATATGTTAAATTTAAAACGGTGCAAACATTTGTTGTTTGTATTTAAAAGAGTATTTTTAATTAAAAACCAATCATGTAATTTGTTTTTAATCAATAAAAAAGATTAAAAATTATCATTATTATTCACGTTTCAACCATAATATAATATTATAATATCATTTGGCATTATTTGGCATATGGCATTAGTCGAGCATTTTCATTCCCAAAACCTCTGTAACTGTCCCTTTACGTTCGCTAGTTCCATGTTCGTTTGAAGAAATTTATATAATCAAATATCATTGTTCATGGAACGATACTATATCATAATTGGCTAGAAAACGTTAGTTTTTGAATATCAATTTCTTCACTTGTATGCGACAGCAACATTTTGCATTACCAAAGAACCTAAAAAAAAGACGGTTCAAATTCAAAAATAACATAAAATATACACAAAAATCTTTTTAAAAAATCAAAATAAATGAAATTGTCGATTAAATAAATAATGAAGATGTGTATAACCAAATTCAATTTTTTTCTTTTTTTTTTGTTGCGAAGATTTTAACTCAATATATTTATTTATATTTACATAACTTTAAGTCAAGAGCAATATGACATCACGTTCGATGTTAATGTGAATACCATAAGATTATTCTTTCCTAATGCTACTTTATTGAACCATGAAGTTAATTTCATCTAATATTTATGAAATAAAAAATCTATGAAGATGCATCAAGAAAATGAGAATACTCATAGTTAAAATGTATAGTCAGTCATTCACTTAGTTTCTTTATGACAATATAAAAATTAAATGCACTTTCACTTTAAACTTTCTTTAAAAATTATAAAGCCATGAGCTAATATTTTATGTTCCTGAGTTCAAACCACTTGGTTAAGTTGTAATTGTAATATTGGAATTTAATGCTATTAAAATTTATGCTTTATCGCTTGATACTGAAAAGTATTGAACTTAATTGAAACTACACAATTCAATTTATCAAATTATATTGGCGGTATAACGGCAGTGGGTAATTGGGCGTTTGCCTTTTACGTATATATCTCGGATTCAATTACTTACTATATAATATTATATACTCTTAAATCATCGTAAATAGGTATATAATTTCTGGCCAAGTACTTTCAATACTGGTTGTGACTGCCAACGGAAACGTAGTTTGATACTAACATCAATTCAACACCGCCAAAAATGTATGGCAGTGTTGTTGCGGTTTGACGCGGATGTTTTTGTGGTCATTATCCATTATTTGATAATTGGTCAGATGATCTTTACTGATGAGCGCTACTAGTTCAAAACCAAAGTCCAATATCTTACCACTGGTGGTTTGATTTAGACAAGCTTGAACTGCTAGACGCATAAATGATGACAAGCTTCGAGATGATGAAAAGTAAAACAATGAATTTGGTGAATCGCTTAGAATGTAATTTCAAATGAGATTCAGTTCAGAACATGGTACACTCATTAGTACCTGTAGAGACCCAAAGCTCAAGTCCGGTTGACTGAAACCTACCAGGCGATTCGGAGATTCTGCATTAAATCACTCGGCGCGGACAAAAATGATGACATCGCGTTAATATTGGAAACCTATTATGAGTAAATTGTAGTTATCTTATGAAACTTTAACCTTGTAGACGTTAATGAACTTGCGTGATATTTGCTAAATACGATATACAAGCCTATAGCTGTTATTGTGCACGACAGGATCAGTTCAATTTAAAACTAGCTATGCATAGGGAACAGACAGGTTTCAGGACTCATATGCTTTTCACAAATAATATGAAACATTAAGAATTATTTTTGAATAGTCCATCGAATATCAAACGCTATTGTTTATATCACTTCAAGATGTAATCGTAATGTGATGTGATTCTATCACCGTCAATATCGTGATTCGTAATGTAGAGCTTTGCATCATGGAAGGCTTAATGATACTTTTGATGTACATTCGGTTGAAAAATATGGTAAATACTGAACGTCATGGTATCATATATGGTCTTAGCGATCGGCTTGAAGATCTCGACTTCTCTTCAGACATGTATTGCTAGTATAAAATTGGAACGACTTCACAAGTCGCTATATTTAGTCAGTTTTTTGACAATTAATAGTTGGGCTGAAATAGGTGTTAAGTCGTAAATCCAAGTTTTCGGAGTATATTTAAAATTGTTTGAATAAACCATAATGTTCTAAATAAAAATAAATCATTTTGATTTATTGTACGTTTGTGTACCCATTATTTAATTATTATTATTTATTTCTCTATTATTTATCATTTATTTTATATATTTTAAAAACTAAATAAAAAATATCTAAGTAATTCAAACTACAACCTTCATTTTGTGCCTGTATATTTATTGCAACAAATACAATGATGTATTCTTCACCATAGTAAAATTAATTTGTTATATAATAAACACGTTCGTGAATAATAATGAATGAATTTCGTCGATAGAATGAACTTCAGTAAGTAAAATTATTTCAGACGGATAGACGGATAAAGCCGTCTGGCACCCGGACGGATATACGCATGATTGAATGTAAACTTTTGCTTTGCTTTCTTTTTATCAAATACAATCGGTCTTGGAGCTTAATTCCCAGTACCTAAAAATAAAGCGTGGGAATTCTGAATAATACATCATTTAGATATATGTGTATTGTTACCGCAAATTCTTGAAGTAATTTTTAAATATTCACATCACTGACTATACAAAAGAAACGTATAATTGGTTGCCAATTATTGTAGAACCTGAAAATAGTTTAACGGATCACAACATAATATATAAATATTCATTTAAGAGAATTGCCAAATAGTTGATATCTCGTACCTGCTCACTTAAACTAGGGAATGTTACTATCATATAACTTATTTTAATCATTAAGGAGTAAAAATTATACATGGGAGGTATGCAATAGGAGGTTATCTGATCAAGTTAACATCTTAATATCTTTTTAATTATATTAACGATTATTCCTTCAAGACGATACACGAATGATCTCAAATACAATAGTCCCTTGAAACATTGTTACCCGACTAAAATTACAGGTATATAATATAGAAGAACAATATAATTATATATATTATAATTATATTTATCTTTGACATTATACACCCAATTTTAATCTAAAAGGAAAAAGGAGTCGAACTATCGAACTATCACTCACAAATGAGATAAAAATGACGCGTACGTAATTTCATGGCGATATGTCAAAGCAATCTCAAGACTTCGTGCACAATATACATGGGAGGTACTCAAGGAGTAATTCGATAAAGCTTATAATCCCACACATTCTTTGAATTATAATATCAGTTATATAATGTCAAATTTTAAGTCTGTATGTATTATACAAACAATTACATACAGTATTATACAAACAATCTTAATCTAAAAGGAGTAAAAAGTTTATATGGGAGGTACTTCAAGGAGTACTTCAATTTTCCACATCTTCGAACTTAGCCTTACAAATCAGATAAAAGCGACACGTGCAAAATTTCATAGCGATTCACATTCTTCACATTCTTTCAATGATAATATCAATTATATATGTAAAATTTGAAGCCTGTATGTATTATACAAACAATTTTAATCTAAAAGGAGTCAAAAGTTTGTATGGGAGGTACTTGAAGGAGTACTCCAATTTTTCTTATCTTCGAACTTAGTCTTACAAATCACATAAAAGTGACACATGCAAAATTTCATAGCGATATCGCGATGCATTCTTAAGTTATCGTGAGCACAGACGGACGGACGGACTGACGGACGGGCGGACATGCTTAAATCAACTTTTTTTCAATTATAATCACTTCTGTGCAATTCTTTTTTTTCTGAGATGTTTATTTCTTCGCGTTACATGAACGGAATCAAATACAATAGACCCTTTGAACTTTGTTCCCAGGACCTAAAAATAATGTTTTTTTACATACCTTCTTAACCACTAATGGTTTCTAACTGAATATCTTATTAAAAGCCTTATGATAATATTAAAGCTTAAAATCTTAATAAATAAAAAATTCCAGAGATGCATAGCATGCGTCGACTAAATATAAATATTTAGAAATTGGTAAAACTACGGTACAATAAACTTATTTAATGTATAATATTATGATATATTTAATTATTTAATGTCGAAGTTTGCAATGGTTTTGAATTCTTGTAATAATAGTATGTAAAAAATGTAAGTAATTAAAAAGTAATTGTTAATTACTGCGAAGAAGTGAAATAAATTCGTTTGACAATTAAAAAATGTATTGTTAAAAAAATGTATTTCAATATTAATTATGACTGCATTGCTAATATGCCAAGTAATATGCTTAATGTTTTTTAATGTCACTAGTGCGAAACAATGTCAAAATAGATAAGTCCGCATTATCTATTTTAATTTTATCGTCGCTAATTTCCAAAAAAATTGTATTGCCTAATTTATTTAATTATTTATGTAATATTTGAAAAGAACTATATTAATGTATATACTAATCGAATAAATCCATATTGGTTGCTCATCTGAACTGCTTGTAAATTTAAATTTTTTTTGCTTCACTAAGATAGAAGGACACCTTTAATGAAATCTTGACATTAATTCCAATAGGATTTCAACCACAAACTTATAGTCATATTCAAATATTTTAATTCAAATTTGAAAAAGTAATTTAAATTTTAATTGTCATAAATAAATTATGAATGTGCTTGATTTTACAAATAAATTTGTTATTTCGTATGTCATTAATTTCAGTTATTATAAGGTTAAAATTGTATACAAATGGAAAATAGTATATAATATTTTGCGAAAGTGTCATAGTGCTCACAGAGTGAAGGGCATCGATTGAAATAATTTTATTTTTAAATTTTTTTCCGATATTTAACAAGTAATAAACTGGTACTTCCAACACATACATATTCAAGGAGTAGATACTCATCAACTTGACAATTATTTTGCAGTATTATCGCCTCAAGATCTGTCAGTCTATACAAATTCTGATTTCATATTGTATTTGGTCAGAAAATTTTTAGTATGGGTCTAGGAACCTATTAACGGAAACTTGAATTTGTGATACGATGTTATTTGCCACCTTCCCTGTTTTGCAGCCATACAATAGTACCGCGCTCGTTCAGCGGTAGATTAAATTGTATGCTAGTAGAATACACTTTATTCTAACAAAAGTAAAAATTTTATTCACAAGTTCGGTATGAGTTCGATATTACATTTAATATTTAATTACTCCGTCCGTCCGTGCTCACGATAACTTGAGAATGCTTCGAGATATCGCTATGAAATTTTGAACGTGTCACTTTTATCTGATTTGTGAAGCTAAGTTCGTAGATGAGAAAAATTGGAGTACTCCTTCAAGTACCTCCCATACAAACTTTTTACTCCTTATAGATTAAAATTGTTTGAATAATACATACTGACTTCAAATTTTATATTATAATTGAAAGAATGTGTATAAGCTCAATCGGATTACTCCTTTGAGTCGCCATGAAATTATACATGTGGCACTCTTATCTGCTTTCTGAGCCTAAGTTCGAAGATGAGGAAAATTGGAGTACTCCTTCAAGTACCTCCCATACAAAGTTCTTACTCCTTTTAGATTAAAATTGGGTGTATAATATCAAAGACAATATAAGAGAATGTTTTATCGCTATAAAATTTTGCACGTGTCACTTTTATCTAATTTGTGAGGTTAAGGTCGAGGATGAGGAAAATTGTACTCCTTCAAGTACCTACCATACAATCTTTTTAGTCCTACTGGATTAAAATTACTGTATTTGAGATCATTCGTGTATCGTCTTGAAGGAATAATCGTTATATATGAAAATGTTAACTTGATCAGATAATTTCCTAGCATATCTCCCATTAATAATTTTTAGTCTTTACTGAATAAAATGAGTTATATGATAGTAACATTCATTAATTTAAGCGAACATTCTAGGTACGAGATGTCAACTATATTTTGCAATTCTCATTAATGAACATTTGTATATTATGTTGTGTTCCGTTAAACAATTTCCACGGCCTACAATAATCGGCAACCAATTATACGTTGCTCGTGTTTATTACAGGACTTATTACCATAATTTTTTTTAAAAGGCACAATATTTTTTATTTTTTGTGCCAAAATAAAACACATACATTATATCTCGGTAAATACTTGGATAAATTTTATGCTTTCTTTTGAAAAAGTTTCTACTACTATCACCTAAAAGGTCTCCTTTTACTTGACAAAAGTATGCTAGCATAAAAGTAAACCTACCGCTGAACGATATGTTTTAAAAATACGCAACTGAAGTTTCTTTAAAATTTTTAACGATCGCCAGACTCCATTAAGCATACCAAACACAAGCCGATTTTTGTAAACGGGACCCGACATCTGTTTCAGCTACACCGTCAGCAGTTCAGAGTTTGCCCTGATAATTACCCAGTCCAAGACGAGCAGGAAAAATACTGGCGACAGTATATATCCCTGTCTTACACAAGGAATATATACTATACAGTATGGTGCTATCGGTATGAAAATATTCGGAGCAAATCTTTTTTGACACATGTGAAATACAAGCAAAACTATAAACTTTTATGTTATTTCGAACTTGCTCGTTATATTTTCATACATTTTTAAACGTCCGAATATTTTCATACCGTAAAATCAATTTAAGACTATACCTGTATAGTATATATTCCTTGATGTGTTTTACACCCGAATTGTTAATTGTGAATCACTATAAAGATCGCAGGTCATATTCATCAGTTTAGGAGATATTCCATATCTTTCTAGAATTGTTCACATCATACCACGATCAATACTATCGAATGCCTATGTGAAGTCGATAAATAACAAATAAAGCTTAATTATCAACCCCTCTTTCCATTAGGTTGGAATATCATAAGACAACCGCACTTCATCAATAATTAGATCCAATACAAATTCAATGCCATCCAAGTCAACTTTCTGGTAATACTGCTCTTTAAGTCTTTTAATGTAGATATGATTTAACCAAAACCTCCTTATAATCAGACGCCGCTCTGTAGGTACTTAAATCTGAAGTATTGTTATAAATTTAAGACTACTCTTTAATCTTGTTGTGATTATTCTAATATTGGCTTCCAATCGAAAAGACTACGCTTTGCAGAGACACTTATTAATAAACAGACTCCAATACTGTGATCCATGTGACTTGGTTTTTCTGAAAACAAATGGTTTTCACCAGAAGATATTGTCCTTTCTCCGTTTTCCTTCCATCAAATCTTGCTCTAATATCGAGTTTATACCTTTTAAAATTCAGATTCAAAATCGTATCCGTTTACGTAAGCCAAGGAAGGCAAGGAATTCAATTTACTTCTGTGCTTGATTCTAGCCCAGACCAACCGAGGAGTGCAACAATCAGATATTTTCTGGATGATTTAAGGAATACTTGCAATGTGTTTCCTGAAAGATCCGAACTGAGCACCCATCCGTATACTCCCAGTCTTCTGGACAGTACGACAATAATACCGATATTATAACCTCTAAGGACTATTCGAATTTATTTAGAAGTACAATTTTTCAGATCTTTAATTTCATGGTGAAGTGAATATTTAGCCTCATGAATACGGAAAGATATTTAACAATTGAACTATAGAAGAAAGATTATATTTTACAGTTGAGTGCACTCAGAGTTATCCTGTTTATATGAATGTAAACGATTACATTATCATCTGCTACAACTTCTAATGATATACTTATGTTAATATTAATAACTGTGTTGTTATTGCTCACAGTTCAACACTTGTTTCCAACATGACAATTAATTTGATACCAATATGGATAAAAATAACAACTATGAGACAAGCAGCTTAGTTTAATAACTTACATACATTGCTAGTGAAGCTCGCTTAATCTTTATCAAATTTTCTAAAATGTTGCTTAGATTACGAAGTCTACTGTCTAACGTGTTTTTAGACACATTATTGAGATAAAATAGAAAGAGGTACACTTTCATTTTAAAGGCTTTGGCATTACATATCTACTTCAGAAATTATTTAGTAAATTTGACAACAGTTGAAAATAAAATATCACCGCACACAACGGTTTAACCGAAATAATATTGATTGCTTCATATTTTCCACCGTAGGTGGGGTCATTGTATTTACGATCCAATGAAATTATTTTTCGGATGGAAGCTGATTCTAGTGTTACTTTCTTCTCTACTCTACTTCTATGTCAGCATTTAAACCATTTTCATCTTTGCAGCAAATCTTGTTGAAACAAATAATTATATATGATTTAAAAGACCTTCTGAAGCCATCAATACTATTTGATAACTACCATGTGATATAGAATATTTTGACGATAGTGAAAAATATTTTATTGGTAATTCTTACTGATTTATGACAGTAATTAGGAGCATATTATTGCATCACTTTTACATAATTTCAGTTTTTAATAATTATATAAATAATTAATCGTAGTTGTAAAGAATGCTTATAACAAAAGTTTAAATGAATTATTGTGTTTTTTGCATCATATGTGCATCAAATTTTAATAAGCACATTTGCTAAAAATATTTAAATATAATAAATTTATCCTTGGAATATTCAAGGTTTCAAATTAGTTTCAAAATTTTATTACATTCGAATTTTATTTTGATTGCAATATTATAATCACATTTACCTAAAATTTACTATTTTTAGCGTGATTGTAAATTATTATTTAAATCGTAAATTTTCCAAAAGTATTATGTGTATAATGTGTCACCGAGATATGATTTGAAATACATCAAGGTATTTTATTTGGTAATAGTACGTTACAAGAACCTTGAAATTACACAACTTTGTCACACTCTATTAAAGTAATATTAGAAGTTTCGACGATATCAGTTTTACTCTTAATTACTACTTAATTTTTAAAACAAACGTAGTTCCATGGAACGGTGACATCGTCATTTATACCGATTGAATGGAAATAGTCAA
>JANSTX010004915.1:5715-20929 GCA_027564355.1 Penthetria funebris | reverse complement strand
GGAGTGGTGGACTAATATCTTGTTTGCTCAACCCATATTTACCTTGTTGGTGACACCATACTATATTATAATTAGTGTCATACTAACCACAAAAAAAAACACAATCAAATGGATTTGTACAACTCTACTTAATTATTCAAATGTTTAACAGATCAATAATTGCATATTTCACTATATGTACTGCAGATTTTCGATTCATATTTAAAGTTATGTGTATAGGAAACGGCAAATTAATATCGTCGTACTACCCTATGCGTTATTGAGGTGTAAAAGTTGAGATGTTAATGATGATGATGAAGTCAAAAGGCAGTGCATATAACGGAAATAATTATAGTTGTGTCACCTTGTGAGAGTGTACCGAAAAAAGATTATGATGTTAAGTTATATAAGATTGAAACAACTGATTAATCTTTCATCTGGATGTATTAAATCTTGAATGTATCCAAATCTAATCATGAAGAATCAACCGTCTAATTTTTATCGGTATAATTTAATTGGTTCTCATATTTTATGGTTATATCAAAAAATTAAATTTGTGTTATTTACCACTGTATAAAATTTTCAAAAAATATGCTTAATACTAGAATATTTTCATCATAATAATAATATTGCTTTTTCTTTTTTTTAAATTACACAAATACCAATTATTTATTATTGTTAATTTCTCAATCAAAAAACAAAATAACATCTCACAATTAATATGTCATCATTTTAATGAAGTACTACTTACACACAAAAATACTGTAAAAAATTATCTATGACTAGGTTTCGCCATTTTTATGCCTAATTTACAATGGTAAAATTACTAAACTATTACTTTCGAAATTCATTTGACACTGACAAATGAT
The DNA here is from genome assembly GCA_027564355.1 of Penthetria funebris. Taxonomy (NCBI): domain Eukaryota; kingdom Metazoa; phylum Arthropoda; class Insecta; order Diptera; family Pleciidae; genus Penthetria; species Penthetria funebris. The sequence continues at coordinate 20,081 of JANSTX010004915.1, read as the reverse complement.
AAATTATACATATTTCATTTTGTTCAAGTGGTTATTGGTCGTGTTTTTGTCAAAAAATTATATTTTCATTACAAATTTTGTGTTTAATTATTAATAATCGAGTCAAGTGAATATTATTATTTTATATATAATGAGTTCACCATTTACATCCTATTATAAAGAATATTCCAAAAAACCAATAATAGAAATGAATAAAACACAAATAAAGTCACCTGTATCAGAAGATTTTATCGCTTTCAGCAATACAAACAGTTCAAGTCCAACCAGTAGAACTGCAGAAACAAACAATTCAAATTATTGCAATAAAAATTATAATCAACGATTTAATGCATCGCAACATAAATTTTCACCGTACAATTTCAGTAGTCCAAAACATAATTATAGACAACTGAATCAAAATGCAAACAACAATTTTGGTGGACGTAACAATAGAAATTTTAAAAATTTCAATCTAAACAATGGTTATAAAAGGAACAACAATCAACATCATTCAAATAATAAAAATAATGGTGATATTAAATCGTATTTTCATAACACAATGCTTGAAGATCCTTGGCAAGCATTGGAAAATAGCATCAATTTGTCAAATGCATCTAATTTGTCAATGTAAGTTGAATTTTTTACACACTCAGAAATGCAATTAACAAATTTGTATTTTCGATTTCGTTTTCAAAGTCTAAAGAAACCTTTTTTTTCGCCAACATGTTGAGTCAATTTTTTATTTCGTTGCTTTTATCAATTTAAATTCATATAATTAGAAATATATTTCCATACAATACATTGGTTTTGTAATTTTAAAGTTATTTCTATTAAGTTGAAACTTTAATTGGTGCCAGTTCAAACAAATTAAGTAACTTTTTTCAAGAAACATTAATTTCTTGAGTTGTATGACTGGTTTGAAACAAATAGTGTATTTTATGTTTGTTTCTTTATTTTGTTTTCAATAGAGATTTAAAAACAGCTTCAATTTTGTCACCTAAAATACAAGTAATTAAATAGTAAAATACAACGTACATTAAATGTATTTTCTACGATAATTATTCAATCATTAAATTCTTATTATATTACATGTAAATTGAAATTAGTTTTAAATACAATAATATCAGTAAATAAATAATTTGTTTTGTTTTTTTTTTTTTTACAGAGATATGCAAACAAATGAAGAACAAGCAATATATTAATAAAAATGTGCAATAAAATGAAAATTCATTTTAAATATTTTTCAATTTTCTACAGTACAGAAATATACAAAAATTTTATAGCATTAAAATCATTTACAAATATAGTAATAATTCTGTTTGTATACATTAATGATATTAGAGTATTATAATAATATTTATTATAATAAATCTATTTTTAATTTTTATTCAAATACTTTATATTCATCCATTTAAGAGTTTTTATTTCAACGTCAAAATTATTGTAGATAAAACAAAAAATTTTAATTTACTGTGTAAACAAATTTATCTATTTGTAATAAACTAATTTTATTAAATGATTTGAAAGTCATATGGAAATGTTTGTAGTCAATATGTTTCAATGATAAAACCATCCCACAGACGCCGTTCGTATGGATTATTACGTACACGACGATATGAAAGTGCCACGAAATATAATTGTGCGTCAAGAATGCGAGTGTGACAATTGAGCAAGTAATGTGAACATATAATGATGGTAATATCATCAGAATAATTGTCATGATAATTTCTATAGAATAGCAGTGTCAGCGCTTTCAAATTTCGTCTATGCTGAAGAGAATCTAAATGACCGATGATTCGTTCATCACATATTCTATTGAGAAAGCTAAAGGGTGCTCAATTAGAGATCTTTTATTATATATATAATAATGGCAATGAATTAAAATATTTCTTACAACGACGCAGAAATCCAAGCCTTTAGGCCATATTTTTGACCACAAATAAGATGTGATCATTCGAAAGCAGTGTCGTGTTGACGTGATGTGTGTTCCGAGAGAATTGAAATCGGAAGATTCAAAATTTGTAAAGAATGTTTAACGTATAATAATATATAGTAAAAATATGTAAAATCGTAGTAAAACTATGATATCACCAGTGATAACATCAGCCTTATTTAACATTCATTAAAATTTCCATCCACAATTCTCATATATACTATTTTTTTTTTACCTGTCTCCGAATTTACACAAATTATGTTGGGAATTTCCCACCGTAAACAAGCAGGTCGCCAGGATTAATATTTATTCCAATTTTCCGGTTTCATTAAGTAATAAAATTCAATCTATTTATTACAGCAATATCTATTATTTGCAAATCTGTAATCCTTTTCTTTTATTTTAAATCAAAAACGGAATAACAGTGAAGAGAGAAAGATCAGTTAAAAACTATCACACCGTTGAGATCAATTGAAGAAACAAGAAGAAGAACACATAAACAACACAAAGTTAGTAAAAGGTTCAGTTAAAATCATCATACCGATAAAATCATAGTTTTCCACATTATTGTTGTAATAATATGCTCTGCAATATTTTGTGTTTTCTTAATTAAGCTGTGCCTATTTACCTATTTCTATAATATGTACTTAAATAAAATAAAACACAATTAATTATAAATCTATTTACTATAAATTTTAAATCAATAATTCTTTTACTATAGAATACATTTAATATAGAAACTGATTATTGTTTATATTTTTCATAAAAAATAAAAAAAAAATTGTAGCTACTCATTTTTTAAAAATGTAATTTACATTTATAATGGAATATTTAAATAGTCTTTAAAAAACAAATTTATAGTCTTTTGTAAAATTATTGTACGATACGATTTTCAATAAAAAAAAATAATCCTAAAATATCCTTAACATAACTTAAAACTATGTTATCATTAAAATGGAATGCACATATTAAATGATGTCATGCGAAAATAATGATAAAACAAAAAATTGCTGTTCGCCAGAAAACTTATGCTGATAGTCTATCGTCGCCCGCTTTAACTATTCCCAACATCAATCCCATCTCCTTGTATGCACTTTATTTTTATTATTTATTTTTTTTTATTTTGGACGGAATAAAGTTTTTTTTTCTTCTAATATTAAATATTTATTATCTTTTTATATCTATTTATTTTAAAATAACTTTGCATCTTCTCTCTTTAACTAAAAATTGTATTCAGCATAAATTTTCTGGTCTATATTCTAGAATCTTTCTTTAGATGCAGCACTATATTCCATATCATTAAGATTTTGTAGTTCTTGTAATTCTTGAAATTTTTCATGATCTCTTATATGAGCATAATTTGCTGATAAACAAATCAAATAATGAACCAAACTAAGTATAACAAGAAGACATGCAGCAAATGCTAATATAAACATAAGTTCAGCTTGTTCAACGGCATCCTTACAAAATGCTTTAACTTCGAATTTTTCACGAATTTTCATATCTTCATCACGTGTCCCATATGGAAACATAAAATCTATAGATAAAATAAATTTAAATAGAAACGTAAAATTATAATTTATTAATGTACACATATTTTATTAAAAATAAAATACACTTACGAAATTGGGTTAAATCAATAGCATTACGATGTGTTTCAACATTTGGATCTGAACACATATTCCAGAATATTGTATAAACAAATATTACAATAGATAGAAAACATAATATTAATATCCAAACAATGTTTAATGTATATGTAAGACCCATAAATACAGCACATGTTATGCGTCCACCAACTCTTGATCGCCACGCTTTATACACTTTGTATCTTGTTGAACCAGTTGCAAGAAATCCAACAAATAAAATCATAAAACCAAGTGCGGCCATCGATGCACCAATAACAACAAATATCATTTGTACAGCTTCAATCCATATAAGTCGTAAATGAAATACCTGATCAAACATTATGATTGTTAATGATGAACCACGGTACATTGTACCACAAAAGATGCCAATACCAATTAAACACATTACAGTTGCAATTAGTGTAGCATATGGAATGCGATTCATACATGATCTACAGCAATTATCTGCAAATATATTATTCGAAATTATTTTAATATAAATTTTATATACGTTAAACATAATGTGATGTGAATAATAAATTTAAAAAATTAGTGACTATATTATTTATAAGTATAACATCGTGTTTATGATATACATAATTGATAAATGCGTGTGTTACTAGAAATAATGTTAATATTTGATAGTACGTCGCATATATAATATGTGCAATTGAAAGGAAATGTAGGTAGATAAGCCGCACTTAGTGCACTTGAGAATATCAATTCGACTAAAATAAGAATTACAAGCAAAATGCCAACAAATTGTCAATGATTAAACTGGAATACTATTATGACTTCTAGCTTACGGTAAACAATAATATAGTCATGGTTAAATTTGACGCAGATTACACGGGCAGTTTACAAACTATATATGTTATTGGTATGATGAAGAATTCGTAAAACTGAGAATGTGGTTATATCATTTAGCTTATTTATAAATGCTATGAAACATAGTTGGTAGTTAAGTAACTACTAGAACTTTGAGCTAATTTTTCAGCTATATAAAGTACTCATTTTATCTATATATTTACAGTCATTTGAAATTGAATTAATCGTTACGTTTTTAAAAAAATGCAAACACATCAGTCAACTTGCCGTAGATTAAATTAAATGCTACCAATCAATAGTAAAGTCCAACTTCAAATCCAAGTATTACATAATATGACCCGAACGAAACTGAATGTTAATTAAAATATATTGAAATTTGAGAAAAAAATATAATGGAACTAAGTATTAATTATTCAATTACATTACACTACTATTAGGTTTTGTAAGTGGTAAAGTATTTGTGGCTAGATGTAAAATTAGCTTGTTTAACGCTAAACAAAATAAAATTAGATATTAGAAAGTAGAATTATATCCACAATATTAGTGATCATTTATCACAATTAGCGGTAACACCGATGATAATGCCATAAAAGGTAAAGGCGAACGTGTATGAAACTATTGTTCGACCATCAACGGGTCTGAATGTTAAGCTATTTGAAAGAAACCATATGCAGAAATTGTACACATAACTGAGATGAGAATATTGAAATGGTCATCGGGAGTAACAATTCATAAGAATTATATTGATATTTATACCAGGGTTCAATAATAGTTGATCAATCTGGTGAAACGCTGCTCATTTGGAACAACCATGAAATAGTAGAAATACTACAGTTTAAATCAAGTACTGATAATTAATATTGTTCTCGTAGCTTCCTTTATTTTTCGACATTAAACATTAACAATACGATTAAAGAATTTTATTTAATATCAGCGAAAGCCTTACTGGTGTCCAAATTTTGAGTATTAACAAACTTTTAAAGTTGGTACAAATCTACTATAGAATAAATACTACTATAGAATCGAATTAATCATATGGTGTTTCTAAGCCATTTATTTATAACTTAATTATATATTTATACTAATATTATTACATATATTTCGGTTATAATAGTTATACTTAAGCATAATGTGGAAATGTTCGATATTAATTATCTAAATGAAAGCATTCCTTATCTCATTGATAAGATAAGTTACAAATGATTTCACATTTGTTACTTTTTTGTTTTATAACTCACATACCAACTAACTATCGATTCATAGAATTTTCTTTAGTAATTCATTTTTATTTCAATATATAGTTGAATATATAAAATAATAATAATTACCTCGTTTACCTTTACCATGAAGTGAACTTTCTGAAAAGCGATCAATTGAAAAATCAGATCTATAAGAATTACGACGTCGATTCAAATTACTATTATTATTATTATTATATGCTCGTGTTGTTGTACCATCATCATCAAAATTTGTTTCTAATAAAATTTCTTCACGAGGATCTCTAATCCTATCACGATTTCCAGAACTCATTTTTGCACATATATATATTGAGGTGCATATATTAAATTAATAAAAGTATAAAATTCCACAAATTATGTTAAATTATGCTGTTGTGTGATAAGACACTTTTTACACAAGTTATATTCACTACTTGATTAACAAATTGAATACAATTTAAATTAATTACTTTACATAAAAACTATTCACATGTTGAAATTAATAAACTTCCTAATTATGGAAATAATAAAAATTAATTAAAATTGAAGAAAAACTGATTAATTTAATTGAATTGACAGACGTGTGTAGTGAATGTGGTACTAAGAAATAATGAATGAATAAATGAATGAATCATATAAAAAATCATTAAAATGAAGATAAAACCAAAAACTGATAATTCCACTAAGGTGTTTACAATGATTAATATAAAGAATTGAGACTTTATAAAGTAGACATTATGAACATTGCAAGTGGTTTGTTTTCATAAAAAAAAGCATTGAACGAAATTAGTTTTTATTTATATTATTTTTATTCAAATTAAAAACAGATAAATTGAAATTTAAAATTAATGAATGAAGAAAATATTCCAAAAAGAAAACAATGATAAAATTAAAGGCTAAACACATTTAACTACAGTTAGCTTTGTTTCGTTACTTCTCACTTAACTACTTTGTTGTGGAACAGTGAATTGTATGGAACCCCACCCTTTCAAATAACTTGCCTGATGATTATAATAATTCTTATCAATATATAAATAATATCATGCAATTTTTACTAATCTTATCATTATTTACGTACCCATAATTAATATTATTATTATTATTATTATTGTCAATTAATTCCATAAACATGTACAATTAGAGTAGAGTGATTCCAAAAACAATAAATGCTAATTTTCACAACTTTGTTTTGTTAATTACGTTCACTGCTAATTTAAAATAAGAATTATAATTTATTTTATATATAAACAGTTTATTCAATAATTCAAAATACAAAGTGATTATTTTATTTTTAATGAATTTATGAATGGAATTTGATGAAATTGGATGAAATGGAAAAAAAAATTTTGAACAATACAAGAACCACAATATTTTTATTTTTTTATTTGACAACAAAACCAATTACCCCAGAAAGAAAAATTTAATAGTACTAGATTGAATTTGAAATAAAAATAATCTATATGTGTAACCTTATGCAATTACATTGTTTCAATAATTGTAAGGAAAACGAAAATCCTTTTAATAATATTAATTATCTATTATATTATCCAACACTTTTTTACTCTGTACTGACAACTATATGATGTGTTCCTTTTTATTTTGATTAATAACACATTCATTGATTGTGAACTAATTTAAAGTTCAAACATTTTTTAGTGGTTTGCAAAATTACATTATTTATCTGTTGGGTATCAATTGATATAAGCTAAATAAAATGAATAGCTTGATATGTCAGAAAGGAAAAATAAAGTGAATTTTTTTTTTTTTGAATTGTTTAATAATGCAAGCAGGACGTTTATTTGTAAATTCAAAATTATGGCATTTTATAGTAAGTGAAATTATATATAAATTAATTGTTTTATAACATATTTTGTTATTTTAAATTGTGAAATCAATATCGTTATTTAGAACATTTCATTTGGATTGATAGTCCCAAATATTTACGAAAATTTCCATCCAATGAAACTTTCCAAGGATATGGGATTTATTAGCTTATTTATATAATTATTTTTCTAATAAATATTCTAGATTCAATTGATTTTAAACTGAGTTTCTAAACTCTAGCACAAATTTTGTGTTTTTATATAATCTGTTTTAGCTAACACAGAATTAAGTGTACATCTATCTGCCCGTATATACCTTTTAAATTCTGCTATTTAATTTACACCTCAATCACCATTTACTTATCATTTTATTTATTTATTATTTTCAGTTTTTATTAATTTTTATAGAATCGCAGACAACATAATGCATCAAAAAGTTTAGAGGAAATACGTGAACGATTGTCAAGTGGTCCAAATTTTCAAGATTTTATTCAAAATCCAGAAAATACATCGACTGATTGGGAGGAATATGAGGGAAAACTTAAATTGAATAAAGGGGATAATGAACGTTTGCGCTTACCACCATGGTTAAAAACTGAAATACCAATTGGTGAAAATTTTAATAAAATAAAAAGTCAATTAAGAGAATTGAAATTGGCCACGGTGTGTGAAGAGGCTCGTTGTCCTAATATTGGTGAATGTTGGGGCGGTGGTAAACATGGAACACAAACAGCAACAATTATGGTAAGTTATTAGGAATTTATTTACACATTTCAATTCATTCAATCTGGTAATTTTATTGTCATTAAATAGTTCAATTATTTTAGAAATTATGTAGATTTTAATTCAATTATACTATTTCCAAAACCATTTACATCAGATGATGTGTACTACGATGTTAAATTATCATATCTAATCTAAAAGTAAAATCATATATCAATTAAAATAATAAATTAATTGAATTTTCGAATGGAAAATGTAGAATGTTTCGGGTATATATCGTAAGTTATTATGCATGTATATAGAATTAATGTTACATGACTCCTTTGCTACTTAGTTTGATGGTGACAAATTTTTTGTAAGTTAACAAATACGATAACTCCCATTGGGAATGACATACTATGTATCGTTTAGATAAAAAGTTGTTAAATAACATTAGGTCACTCCAATTGTCATATGTCGCAAATAATATTTGTACATCGTAATTGGTAACTAAAAATAGTCGCATGTATCTAACGGACAGAAGTATCTGAAAAAAGAACATTTTGTTTTGTAATCATTTTTCATCAATTTTAATTTAAATATTATGTTCATAAATATAAAGGACAGAATTACAATTTTCTTACATATTTAGTTAATTATATGTGAATTTCATTTAATAGATAAAGAAGTATAATAATAAATCAACTGATATTGACCCCATTGAACTTCTTATCTTTTGTTTGTATTTACAATAAATATTTACGTAGTATTTATAATAAATAAACATATTAGATAATACAAAATTAGAATGTTTAAAAACTTATTTCCCATTAATTGACAGAGATATATTTCTAAAATCTCGATGTGGATATTCATTTCTGTTGATTTTGAACTTTTGTCTGTTAATCAATATTAAAAATCAATCATTCTAATTATGATTCAGATCATATACAGCTAAGTAACAATTTTAACTTTTTTTACGCCTCCAGGGAACAAAGGGCGACATTACGATGTTAATTTATCGTTTCTAATTTGTATGTAACACGAAATATGAACTCAAATAATTATAATTAAAATTTACCATCTGTAAACTGGTGCATAAATCCTCAGCTAACACTATGTTGACGTGATAAATGTTGAGTGACCTCAATGATTATTGTCGACCACTCCATTCGTCATCAATTATAGTAACAGAGATATACAAAAAATTAACAATAAAAAACAAAAAAGAAAATATAAATAAATCACATTTTTAGCTCATGGGAGACACATGTACACGTGGCTGCAGATTTTGTTCAGTTAAAACAGCTCGAAATCCACAACCATTAGATCCAAATGAACCAAAGCATACTGCAACGGCAATAGCATCCTGGGGACTTGATTATATTGTTTTAACATCAGTTGATAGAGATGATCTTACTGATGGTGGTTCAGAACATATTGCCGAATGCATTAAAGAGATTAAAATTCAGTTAGTTAATATTTCAATTAATTTTTCTTATTTACCAATATATTATTGTTTTTGGATTTTTTTTATTTCTCTTTATTTATAGAAATCCAAAGATATTTGTTGAATGTTTATCACCAGATTTTCGTGGCGATTACAATTGTATAGAACGAATTGCAATGTCAGGATTAGATGTTTTTGCACATAATATTGAAACTGTTGAAAAACTAACACCTTTTGTACGTGATAGACGTGCTAATTATCAACAAACATTAAATGTCCTCAGAAAAGTTAAAGAATTAAATCCAAATTTAATAACGAAATCATCAATAATGTTGGGATTAGGTGAAACAGATGAACAAGTTGAACAAACATTGAACGATTTAAGATCTGTAAATGTTGATTGTGTAACATTAGGACAATATATGCAACCGACAAAACGACATTTAAAAGTTTATGAATATGTAACACCGGCAAAATTTAACGAATGGGAAACCAAAGGTAATGAATTAGGTTTTTTGTATACCGCAAGTGGACCATTGGTGAGAAGTTCTTATAAAGCTGGTGAATTTTTCATTACAAGTATATTGAAGAATAGACAAAAATATGAAAAATATGATGCATAAAAAATATTGTAAATTATCGTAATTATTATGAGTTATCAGAAACAAAAAAAAAATATATTGTAGAATAATACTCTTTTATTTGTTTTGTGAGATAAATGTTTGAACATATTGTTAATAAATTAATTAAATTATTCAAGAAAATGAATCAAATCCTGAAAAATATTTCCTAATGTATTTGGTCCTCATATGAATAACATGCAAGTGTAAAATTTCGACTAAGTGGTTTAATGATTTTCTTGTAAGATATCCGTATGCAGTTGTATTAAAAATTTTATATCTGTCTTTAGTTTCATTTAAGTTATAAATTGGACATCGTTGTACGTTATAGATCGACAATTCAGAAACATCTTTTAGCTAATGGTTGGTGGACAATCAGAAACTTTGTTGTTTATGGTCTGACAATTGGAATCCAATTTGAGTATCACTAATGTCATTGTATTGATTTATTTTACAACATATGTTAATAATTATTATTATAACTAAATTCCAAATTCAAACTCATGGTTTTTGAATTTGAAAAATTATGCGTATTAATAATACTAAATTAAGAGCCAAGACTTTATGAATTTCATAGTAAATGTTATTTGTATATGGCCTCAAATATTTTAACTTGGCTTCATTGCGTAATTAATTCGCCGCATTATTATCCAATGTGTCATCCATCCATACATTCAATCATTCATTCACCACAGTCGAGTTTATGGTTTTGCTTTGTGTAGTGTGTTTCGGATGTTGTCAATTAATTTTGTTATTTCTTTTTTTTTTCTTTATTAATTTATTGTGTTTTAATAAAAATGATTTGCCCTATTAATATTTAAAGTACTTCTTTCATATTATGTATGAAATATACAATTATATACAAAAAAAATGATGAAATATTCACATAAATATACCTGTTGAACTTTTCTTTTTATGTTCTTTAGTAAAAATTTCAAGATGCTTAGTATAAATCATTATTTTCTATTATAAATAAATTGATTTAAAAAAAATTGCATAAATTATAATATTCTTTTCTATATAAGATTAATTTTTGTCAATATTTTAATATAAAAAAAAAAACACAATGTTATAAGTGCGTGCAATACTGTAATATAAGTGAATATTAAATTATTAATATTTCAGTAACTTAAAATCGATATTTTGGTGTGTGTGGTATTTGTTTTTGTTGTTGTTGTTGTTGTTGTTGCTGTTGTTGTTGTTGTTGTTGTTGTTGTTGCTGCTGCTGCTGCTGCTGTCTGTCTGCCTGCCTGCTGCATGAATATACATTGTTGTACAAAGATTGTGACCAAATTAAAGGGCTGTCCAAATGGAAATTCATTATATTACCAAATGACTTTAAAATTAAAAAAATATGAAAACAAATTGTGCAAGCATCTTATTTTAAAATCATAATTAAATTTAATACAACACAACACAAAAAAAAAAAAAACAAAAGGAAAAACATGGGATTAACATTATCAAGAGCTCCAGAACCTGATGACACATTGTCTGTATTAACAACATCACCATCACCATCAAGTGGTATAATTCAGTGGAAGCACCAAGAACAAAACCATCATGTACGACAAGCGAGTGTCAGAAGTCGAGCATCCCAACCAATGCCTGATCATAACGAATTGGATAAACGATTTGCAAAAGTTTTGGTAAGTTTATTTTGATTTTATGTACCTACATTTAGGTATAGATTTGATATAATATTTATATATGGATCGTCAATTTATGTGGCGACACATATTTCTCAATGTTCGAATATAAATTAGAGAACATTCTAACCTAACATTCATTTTCTTATAGATTTGATCACAATTAAAATTGTAATTACTAGTTTTCCAATCATCTCTAGCATCAGTTATGAATTCTGAGTAGTTGGTTAGGTATAAATATCTAAATATGTTTAATTTTGAATTGGTAGGTAGGCACAACAATATTGCTTACGATAAACAATGATGTGCTTTGATAGTGACTACTATATTTCAGAAATTAAGATTCAAGTATACATTTTCTCACGTAAAAACTATATTATTTTTATTTATAAATAATTCTATTGTATTTATAACAAAATATGAGAAATTATTTTGATTAAAAATATTTTTTCCTTGAATATTATAAATATTTTTAAAATAATTTTAAAATAAACTATGAAACCATGTTTTGGTTTAATTAGATAATTTTAAAATGAAAAAAATGAAATATACTGCAAAGGTCAGTGAAGTGTAGACTGTAGTTTATTTAAAAAAGTAATGAACTATAGTTTGTTTGTAGAATTTTCAATTGGAATACAAGCGAGCGCCAATACTAAATATGTTACTGACTTTTTATTAGTCTAGACTCTTAAAGTTACCCCAATTTTTATTTTCCTATACTATACGTACATTTGTTCATATTCATTATAATAAGATTATTGGTTGAACGTTACTTATTGTGCCAGATGATAGACACTTCCAAATATATTGATGAATGTTAATGTTAATACTTGTTAATTAATTCTGAAGTATTTACTTTATATGTCTCACAATATGTCATTTAATATTTTGGTCCAGTATTACATTCAGCATATGTTATACGGAAAATGTGTAAATGTATCAATTTATTTTCATCATAACTAATTTGGTACACCAAAAAAGCACATAAAATTAGCATTACGATGTTAATTTAACGTTTTCTGTACCCATATAATATCAAAATATTAAGATGATCTACATTAGTATCTAATTGTGTAGTTAAATATTTGAATATTTCGATTAATTGGTGTGTTGAGTCATAATACATTAGGTGAGAAATTTATTGCTTGATTTCCAAAAATATATAAATTGCTAGAAACTAATAGGATCGGTCAATTACAAAATGCATAATATACTACGTCTATTTATTTTTAAGTTTAAAACTTTACTTATAATACTTTTTCATTCTTCCAGGATAATAATTTTCAAATATTCTTGAACACGTATAAATGCATGAAGTTACGCTATGTAAAGAAAATAGTTTCACACTAATGCATTTAAATAGAAAAATGCATTTCTAAGAAAGTTTATGTTATGATCAGATTGTATTCATTCATAGATACGACTAGTATAAGTGGAAAATATTTCATTCAGTGGTCTCGTATACTTTTTTTTCGAATATTATTCTTTAGAATTAACGTACACGTAATTAATGACTGGATTTTGTTTGTTTTTTTTTTTTTTTTTAGATTGCTCTTTTAATTCATTCTACAAAATGTTTGCAATTTTATTAACTTTAATAAATTAATATGGTCTATAATAAAAAAAAAGCAAATCAAAATCATATGGTTCGGCAATTCCAAAATAAATAAAGACCCAATTGTGTAATTTTACTTTGCGTATTTATGGAAATAATTGCAGCTGCGATAAGAAGTAAAAAATATTCGTACAATGAATGGAAATATCTCAAGAATACATAACTTGATGAATTCATTGAAATTTTTAGTATGTTTACTATATAACTTACAATTACTATATATCATACATACGACTATAAAAGTTTTACAAAAATAAATGGAATCTATTTTGATAAAATATTTTCCATATTAAATTAATAGCTTATTTAAAAAAGTTCATGTATGTGAAACCAATAATGAACCGTATACTTTTGTTTGGATTTAAAAGGGCATAAGGTTCAATTTTAATCAATTATGTCAATAATTCATAATATGAATTGCTTTATCATATTTCGTGAATAATTTCTTTTAATACAAAGGTTGCTTTAAACCTGAATATGTTTTAAGTGGAATTATGATATTTGCAAACGATGTTCTTGTGTATCATACTGACGTAAATAGGCAAACCAAATATTTAAGATGTTCAGTCTCATGTATTATTTTACGAAGCTTAACATCTCTGTATATACTCAACTATAAATGGACATTGTCTTAATAGGATCTAGAGATCGTTTGTGAATTATGAACTAAGTTTTTGATTGACAAATATTTTCATTGCTTCAAGTATTTAGTGTATACTGTGCAAAATAATACATCAAATTTTGTCAATTTATTGTGTTATATTGAATAAACAAGGTGTATTTCCCCAATGCACAATTATTGATAATATTGTCTATATAATATAATAGCAATCTTCAAACGAAAAACACAATTTTAATGTAATATTACAAAAAATCTAACCTGCATTGGGAGTAGTATTTTAGATTTCGACTCATAATAACTTTG
>JANSTX010004904.1:0-20933 GCA_027564355.1 Penthetria funebris | reverse complement strand
CATTTAATAATTAAAAAAATAATAATAATGTAAGCCAAATTGAAAGTAAACAGCTCTAATTACAATAATAATAATATAAGTAATAAAGATAATCATAAAAATAAATCTAAAATTAATTAACACCAATATCACAATTAAAAAGCAATTTCATTTTTCATTTTATTTTCTATTAATTTTAAAAATATCATTGTTTTTCTTTTTAATATATAAAGAATTTTTTTAGTTTTTTTTTATAATCTATTCTCGTCTTAATTTTCATTAGCAATGACAATTTGCTGTACATTATTATCCTGTTGTTGATGTTGCTGATGACCATGATGATGATCATGATGTTGATGATGATGATGATGATTATCTTTTGTTAAATCTGGCGAACTTGTTCGTTTGCCATTACATTTCGTATTTAAGGGATGATGTCCACCATTATTGTTTAATGATTTTGATGTGACAACATAATCGTGGGTACCGCCAACAGTGTGTCTTCGTTTTATCGACCGATTTGTATATCGACGATTTTTAACATCTTGTATTTGTCGTTTTTTATTTATATTTTTATCAGTTTTTTCATCTTTCGTTAACGTTGACCAAAATCGACTATTATTATTTGTATTTGATGATGAACGATAAATAATATTATTATTATTATTATTATTATTAGTATTAATAATATTATTGCAACAACAACATTCACCGGAAACGCCGCCAGCGCCGTTACCACTGAAAACGCCGCTGCCACAACCAACACCACTACCACCACCACCACCGGTTCCTGCGCCGCCTCCATGTGATACTCGATGATTCTTATAATTTAATGATAGTGAACGATTTAATTTTATTGCTTTCCGTTCTAATGTCGTTAGAATACGATTTACTTCACGAATTTTATCACGATCAATACGTGCAACCTGTTTAAATGTTGTTGATTCCAATGGATTACTTGTCGTTGATGCGTCTGTATCATCTGATGATGATGCTGCTGCTGATGATGATGATGATGATGATGATGATGATGATGATGATGGTGATGTTGAAATTGTACCAACACCATCATCACTATTCAAATTTTCAACAATTTTACAACCAGTATTAACATTACCATTTAATTCGATGACAATATTATCATCAAGTTTTGATGTAATAACTATGCCATCGTCGACACTATCGACAATACCGCTTGTATCGGTTGCCCCAACACCTATACTATTTGGTATTGTATTGTTATTTTGTTTACAATTTTCTTGACTACTACTATCACTACTTCTTGATGTTGACGATAAACATAATAAATTATCGTGTTGTAATACGGAAGATGATGTAACATTTTGTTGTGATGCATTAAAACGTGTACTATATTTTATATTTGGAATGCTATATGTTTGAATTCGTACTGGTTTTGATTTTGGTTGTATTAATGGACGTTCGGGTGATTCATCGGCAAATGGTATATTCTCACCAAGTGTTAATGGTTGATGATGTTTTTGTAATAATTGTTGTTGTTCTTGTCGTTCCCCACATTCTGCATTATTAATCTGATCACTATCACAATTTTTATCTGATTCAAATGATGAATTACGTAATGATCGTAATTTATCATCCAATGCCAACGTAACTGTTGTCAGAGACATTGATCCTGAAAAATAAAATAAGTAAATTATTTATAACAATAAATTTTGGTAATAAAAAAAGGATAGTTTTTTTTTTTAAATTTCAAATATAAAAACTTTAGTCGATTTAGAAAATAATTACTATTCACTTTTGATCAACATAGTAGAATAGTGAAATAGACACTACAAATATGTACTAACAAAATCCTGATTTGAGACAGATGCAAATTAAAAATTACTCAAAAGAACGTATGGCAGAACTTTAGATGATGAATTACATTATCAAGCGAAGTAATATCGGCTACATACTGAGGCAACCATTTAATTACTTGATTGAAATTCTCCTTAAGATGTCTATAAAGTGGTAAAAAATGATGTAACAAGTGCATGTGCTAGTCAGTGATGGAAAATAACATTGATAAATGTTTGTATATGAAAACAATCAATTTGCATTCAGACATATACGAGTATTTGAAAAGTGTTTAGGATAATTTAGACGAAATACAAATTTGAATGAATGTACCTATGCTACGCTATCTAAGATGGCATTATGAAATTTAGTGGATTAACCGAACTTTGATTTACGTCCCAATTATACAAAAATAAGACCAGGTACAGAATTATGGGAAAGTATTGAGTATCTTTTAAATAAATAGTTCAAGGGAATATACCAGTTTTCGGTAGCTTAATAAAACTCATGTAAAACATGGAGTTGATCGAGTGTATATTTGAAATTTAGCTCAGTTGCAGTCCCTTTTCACCGCAATACTAGATATATACATTATTCTAATCACTAGAACGTTCACGATAAGAGACAGATTCGTTTATAATTTATTTTCTGTACCGAGATTGTTTAAAAATAAATATATTATTAAGTGTCAATCATCGACATTTAAGATAACCATTAAATACTGACCTCTAAATACTATAAGATCGAAACAATAATTAATTTACTAGTAAAAACAATCATTACAATTTATGTTAAATATAAAAAAAAAAATTATAAATAATTTTAGCAAATTTCATGCAAAATTTTAGTCTTATAAATAAAAAAAGGTCCTTACATTTACTACAGCAAAGACATATTTTCAACATTAAAATTGAACATAATGAGAGTCATAATCTTGAAGATGAATTAAATGAATGACTGACATGTAACTAATTCAATCTATCTGTACATACAAAGCCAAATAGTGTCGTGTTTGCCAGAACAAAAAAGAGGGGATCTCTCATGTTTGTCGAAATGATGAAGAATATTTCGGCAATAAGGGATTTCTAAATCACTCTATTAAATTATTCAACTATAAAAATGGACAACTATAATTAATTTATTCAGCAAAAAATCTATTATTAAATCTATTATTCAGCTAGAAATCTAAATCTATAGTTGGGAGTGGATGCCTTTTAATGTTCAAAACACAAAATAACCTTTTATTTGCTCATAACGATGAAGTTGAAGAATTTGTGAACATTTGATTTAAATACGTGGAGGGCCGTAAAATTCAGGAAACACATCTTCAGAAAGATTGTTCCACAGACAAGAAGTACGCGACATGTCTCGAAATTTAATTGTGCGACCATACGTAAATTCAACAGAATACGAGTGTGCAAATCGAGCCAGTCGTGTATTAAGTGGAAATATCCGAATATTGGGTATAATGCTGGCAATTTCAGCAGAATAATTACCATGATAATATCGATAGAAGAGTATTAGCACATTGCGTCTATGCTGAAGAGAATCTATATGAACGGTGATTTAGTCATCAGCTATAAGTCGAAAGTTTCGACTCTGAATTATGTCGATAAAACCAAAGGTGGTTATCCTTTTGGCCCCATTTTTGGCCACACACAAGATGTGATAACTACATATTAGCTGATCATTCCATTTTTCACCAACTTATTAGAACCTAGTCTATATTAGCGATTGTACTAAGTGCACTAAATGTACTAACAAAAGTTATAGTAGTCGATGAAATTTTTCTGCTACGAGTATCAAAATATTCTAACATATTTCTAAATTAAAATTGTTAGTCAAACAACGACAACGATAAAAAAAAAACAATATAGTAAAATAAAACAACAACTAAAAGAAATTAGAAAAAAAAAAAACAAACAAACAAAAACAAACATATAAGCACAATATAAACCTAACAATGATTTGAAAATCAAAACAAACAAAAATGTACCTCTGCCCAATGAATTGTTTTAGGACGTGTGCTTGTCATTTGCAATGAAACTCTATTTAGTTCCATAGCAAAGAATCTATTTTGTGAAAACCAATAACCTAATGTTTAAAATGAACCAAAGAAAAAAAACAAAATATTGGATTTATTTCTATTCATTGTCGGTTAGCATTACATAAACTATTTCTAGTCAGATATAGTAAATTGATTATTGTTAATTAGGTTATCAAAGAACTTACCATTATCTGTAAATGCATTGTCATTTGATTCATCTTCGGACAATCGTCCAGCTCCTTTTAAACCATCAGCCATAAGTGATTCTCGTCGTTGATTTTGTTGTTTCTTTTGCAATTGTTGTTGTTGTTGTTGTTGCTGTTGTTGTTGTTGTTGTTGTTGTTGTTGTTGTTGTTGTTGTTGTTGTTGTTGTTGTTGTTGTTGCTGTTGTCGTTTTTGATGCTGCTGATGCTGCTGTTGTTGCTGCATTAACAATTCATCAGCATTAGCTTTTTGTTGCTCTTTCGACTCGGCTGACTGAAAAGATATTTTTGATTATAATGGAAATCTTATCTAATATTTTTTCAGTTTAATCGATCTTATCTTACGACAACTAAATATAAGAATAAATTTGGAACTACGAAGGTGGTTCCTTGTATGTTTTTCTCTCAAAACACATTAAAACGGTCTTTTTAATATATAGAAAACTAATATCACACCTCAAACACACTTCAAACATATCAAACATTTCAGAGGATATTATTGTTCTACCTACTACTTTTGATCCATCGCATATTGCAGTTGTTAATCACACTTTTAATGTTTCGCCTCAACATTATTGTATTCCACGTGCCATCACTAATGCATTTCTTCTTTTCATAACTAATCTAACCAAAAATATTCTCATCAACTTGTCTCAGTGCGTCAGCGAATATATTTCAGTCACGCCAATGTCATGTACTAAATTACTCGCTAAATCGATTGTGAACCATTGCTGTTTCACTTCCTCATCCCAAAACAAATTTTTATGCATCCAGATTTTATTGAGGTTGTATCTATGAACGACGTCTACCAGAATACTTTTCAATCAACAAAACTATACTTTGCAGAAATACTCAGCAATAATTTAACTCCACTACTGTGATCCACATGATTCAGTTTTTTTGTTTTTTACGAACAAAACAGGGTTTTACGAGTCCAACCAAAGAATATCGAGTTTGTACTTCTTCAATTCTTAAGTCACCTGCATTGTTTTAACGTTCCAGGTTCCAAATTGTGTCCGTTTTCGTAACAAAGATCCCGGTGGCCAACACATAGAGGTATTGTAAAAGCAATTGGTCAACGCCATCAGTGAAACGAGAAAGAATGTATAAATGTAGAATTTTTCTATTGATATAACCCCCCCCCCCCCTCTCTCTCCACTAATAGTTGGCATACCATCTTACTAAATTTATGGAAATAAGTAATTATTGATTTATGTTTGCGTATATTCAAAATAATCACAATTGTTAACCGTGTAGAAAACTTATAGCTCAATATAAATGTAATTAGAAATCTAGTAGAATGCAAAATAGAAATTATCTAAAGAATTTCAAAATTATAACAAAAATAATTTTAACACTTACTGTACTACTATCTAATGATAATGTGTCGGGTGTAATTGATGACATTGTGCTTTTCCTATGTGAGTTTTTTCTAGTTTTACGATTAGTTGCGGCCTGTACAAATTTTGATACAAAACGTGCACTTTCACGTTCTTTAAATGCTGTAATAATAATAGATGTATAATAAATATAAAGATTTCATTTCCATTATTTTAATTTATGAAAAACTAGAAAATTAGTAACTAAAATTATTGTACTACAATAGAAACTTCATATTCTAGTCGCGTGTCTCGTATATTCTAACTTATAGTAAAAGTGAAGTTTAGTTTAGATTGAGACTTGACGGTTACTAAGAGCTAAAAAAAAAACTCAGTTCTAATTTGAAAATCATATATAAAGTAAACTCTTTCGGTTCCATTATTCGGTATTATTATCTTAACCTTTTCGCCTTAAATAGCGTATCTGGCGTCAATTACGATGTCAATTAGCCATTTTAAATAATCATTTAATTGAAATTTACCAACTGGAAAATATAGGATCAATCTTAATTATCCAGTTATACATTTGAATATTTCAGTGGCACATAAATTTCCAGCTATCTAATTTGTTGTTTAGATATTTGTAACACCATCTTTTGTATTCCATGGGCACATGTCCTCAAAATCATAATCAATTCATATTATTATTATTAACTAAAATAATACTTACGTTCTATTTTTGATAAATTATCTAAAAGCATATTTGTTTGTAATTCTGGTGGACTAACAGTTGCATATTCGGGTGCTTCACTCATTAATGGTATTGAACCATTTTCAAAGAAGAAATGATACTAAACATTAATTAATTTAGGGAAAATACGAAGAAAAAAAAAAACGTTATTACAATTTTTAATAAATTCATAAACAAAAAAAATAGCATTAAACTAACATGTGAAACTAATGCCTCAACAATACGACATTGATGTTTCATATCTTTAACGACAGTTTCTAATGTTTCATCTGATGTACGTACAACTGATGGACCAAATATGATGGCTAAATTTTTCGGTTCCATTAAATTTACATTACAATTTTGACTAACTTTATTTAAATGACACATTAAATGTTTTAATGTTTCATAGGGATGTGGTGGTAATCGATCAATTAATGATTTTAATTCCATTAATCTGTAACAGTAGATAAATTAACAGAAAATCAATAACAATAAAAATATTACATAGTATTTTGTTTTTTAAAAACTTTTAGAAACATATACTGTACCGTTCTTGACCACTCTCTTTGTCTGCATCAATAAAATTACTGTACATGTAATTGGGCAATAATCCATCCGGTAATGTTCTTATAAATAATTTAAGTAAACTTGAAACAACATTAACATCATCCCATTTACAATCACTTAACGTTTGTTCATCAAAACCTCGATTTACCTGTTCGGTCAGTGCTGATATTGCGGCTAATAAATTTATTGAGAAAAATCCCGACATTTTTTGATTAAATTAAAAGAATTTTTTAAAACAATTAACTATTACCTGTATTTCCTGGTATTCGATAAATACCAACAATATTTAATCCTTTTGATTCAACAATTTGTGTACAACGAATAACAATTAACGGTATATGCTCATTTTCTTCAGACTATAAGGAAAAAAAAATTGGTAAAATTAATTAATATGGTCAAAATCCAAGAGGAAGACTCAACAATGTTCAATATAAATAAAAAGCTTGTGAACAAAAATTTCTTTTAAAAAAATAAATAAATTGATAGCTGATTTAAATACACACGTGAGATGGATGAGAATCCAGAATACATTGCAAATCGTCAATGATTTCAAATAAAATAAATGTTGGAGAAGCTATTCTGGAATGTTACGAGTGTCTAATATAATGTCTAATTTGTGCAGCAACTTAATTAAAAGTTTTCGCATAATAATCAAATAAGACAAACTTTCTTTATGCCGTTCAAAAAGATCACAGAGATTAGATCCAGTAAAACATAGTCAAAAAAATACCAAGTTACAATTTTGATAAAGCAAAAAAGAATACTACAGAATTGAAGATCTATATGAATTACTGACGTTTAATTGCGATAACCATATCACAGATGCTTGTATTCGGAAGGTCACATTCAGAAATTTTCGATAGTTCAATACTTTTCTAATTTGATTCATAATTTACGTCCGATTAATGGAAGGCAAAATAAATATATGAAACTGGAGAAACTACAACTTTGCGTTTTATCGAGCGAGATTCGCGGAGCTCTTTAGAGAAACTTGAGCAATACTTAATGTCTTTTATAGGCAAAATGTATGATTAAATTCGATTTAAAATATCAAACAAATAGGTTCTAGCCACCAAAATCGATAATTTAATTGAGAAGTGTAATTTATTTATTAATTTACAATAGAATCGCTGATGCGTTTTCATAAATCAGAAATATGGATGCGCTATTGCTATTTATTGTTCTAATATTGAATGTCTTGGTTAAATACAGAAATCAGATTCCGGTTTCAGATATCGCCTATCTGCGGATAATTTCGAAACAATTATGATGGAAATAATTAGTTTTCACACATGATGATGAACGAATATGGTGTTATCCTACTGATATGAACACTATTAATTGATACCGCCAACAGTTTACTAAGATTGAATGCAACTAAAATGCACTTTATTTTACCAAAATTACTAGTAAAAATGTCTAATACCTTCTAATCTAGAATTATTAGTAAAAATGCCTAATATCTTCTAGATTATTATGAACAAAATAAGTATTGACGTAAAACAAAAAAAAATGCTAATATTATAATATCATTAGAAAGATAACTCCTAATATTTATAAGATTAAAATTTTGTTTAAAACTATTATATAAATATTTTTGTGACAAATGACTTGAATATAGAATTATATGCATTGACAATATACTAGTAGGTAATTTTCATTCCTAAGGCGGTCAGAACGGGACATGAGATGGCAAAGAATTTTAGACTCATCAGTTTAACTTCTTTTGTTCTCAAAATCCTAGAACGCCTTATCTAAGTCTCAACACGCGTACTGTGGGGGTAAATTCACGGAGATGGCACTGCACGAAGTAGTGCACATAGTAGAGCATGCCCTGACATATAAACAATACACACTAGCCGACTTCTTGGATATAGAGGGAGCGTTTAACAACGCTTTGGTGTGAAGTCAAGGATTAGGAGCTGAATAGCATTCATGTTGATAACGAGAATAGCGCAAGCCGAGCTTGGAGCCTATTGCATCAATAGAAATGCACAGGTAGGTGGTCTTTCCCCTCTTCACTGGCTTCTAGTTATGGATGAGATCGTAAAGAAGTTGGAAAGAGCAGGTATTAGAGCGGTAGCGTACGCTGGCGATGAAGTGGTTCTGGCACCGGGCATTTACCCTTCGACGATCAGCAGTATCGTGGGGTTTGCGATCAAAATGATAGAGCATTGGTCCTCCCGCGAATGTGAACTCAACATCAATTCTGGGAAGACAGAGTTAATACTGTTTATCAAGAAAATAAAAATTCCAAGTTTTAGGCTCCCAAAGATGGGGGTACAACACTAGTACTCTTGCAGAGTGCTAAGTATCTGGGAGTAATATTGGATCCCAAACTGAATTGGAACTCAAGAAAGGAGTAAAAGAGCATGCACGGCTTTTTACGCCTATAGTAGAATGTTTGGCAAAACATGGGGATGTCGACCCAATGTGGTACATTCACAGTACGGTGAACTGGTCTAGTAGCCGGCCTTAGACAGAGGATGCAACAGAACAAAAATGGAGCGGGTGCAGGGATGCGCCTATGAGTCCTATGAGAGGTATTGCGGGGGCGCTAACAACGGTGCCCACGGAGTCGCTCTTTTGTGCCTGCTCCCTGTGCACTGCTACTCCGCGTAGTGCCGTAAGACTGAGAGCATTAGACGCTTTTCAATAAAGGCCGTATGGGCATGGTAACATATTGCGCCTCTTACCTCATGAAATTATGGCGCAAGTACTGACTATTTGTGCCCAAGTTATTGCCTAACAAAGGATTCGCAACCAAATATCTCACAAGAGCGGAATGGAAGTACGAAAACCCCTTGAATGATTTCGATATCACCATTTTCACCGACGGTTCCAATATGGAAGCCGGCGTTGGAGCTGGCATTGGACTATAACAATTAAAGCGTATTCCAAGCGGAAATGTTTGCTGTCTGAATGGCATGTGCCTTCTTGTTGTCTACTTCGTCTACAGTACAACGACTGGCGATAGCCACGGATAGTATGGCCACCATTATGTCGCTTACCTTGTCGGTCTGCAAATCAAAATTGATCGAGAAATGCTTCCTCGCATTGATGGAGGCAAGTAACACGCGACCGAAATTACACTGTTATGGGTTCCTGGTCACAAGGGCATTACAGGTAATGAGAGGACCGACGAACTGGTCAGGCAAGGCTCGAGTCTTGATATATCACTGGAGGAACAAGTTTCTCCGCCACTCAGCGAACTAAACAAACAAACTGTCTTATACTATATGAGACTGGCCAATGCTAGGTGGAAAGGGCAACCTACATGCAGATTATCTAGGATTACACTCTAGAACTCCTGCGATTATTATGCCGGGATGAGGCCAGTTCTGTGGCAGTGCTCACGTGGCATTGGCCGGTCGGGACCACGCGTCAAGATTTGGTATCGATTTCAATTCTTTTTGTTGCAGTTGCGGCGATGTAGATACAAGGGCCACTACAGAACACCTTCTATACAAATGCCCAGCACTTTCTCAGCCGAGATATAGGTTGCTGGGTAGGCATATACTAAATAATCTATCAGAAATTGCAACTATAAGGCCAAAAGATCTGGTGGCTTTTCTAAACGCCACGAGATGGATTTAATGTGCATATCTGTAAGAATCAACTGTGTTTCCTTGAGTTTGTGGTATCAAAACGGCATCTACGTGCTAATTGGGATCCTTCGAAGGCTTAGTCGGATTCGCCACTGCTAACCAACCAACAATACTAGTAATAAATTGGTAAATAAAATGGAAACGAGTCTGACGACTAAAATTGTGATGTGGATGGACCTTATAAGAAAATTCATTAACAATCTACATTAGATAAAATAAAAAATTGATTTACTCACCATTGGACAGTGCGGTAATGGGACACCAATTGATGCACCATCAGGTAATGAAACATAATTGGAATTTGGTGAACTCGGTTGACCCTGAATTTTTCGAAATTGTCTAACCACCAAACCTTTCCATGTACGTGATTTTGGTGAACCAATTTCTTTATCTGTTGACTCCTTTGCACTTGACGAATGACTGGTTGTTGTTGATGTCGATGCCAATGATACCATACTAAATTGTTGTGGTGTTTTACGACTTTTTGTAACCGGTGACTGGCCAGACGGTGATCTTGAACCAAGATATTTTCGTACTGATTTTGATGGTACTGTATTTAATGTTGTTGATACTGTTGTTGTTGTTGTTGTTGTTGTTGATGCTGTTGATGTTATTGTTGTTGATGATGATGATGATGATGATGGTACTGAGGCATCTTCATTAATTGATTGTGCTGTTTGTACTGTTGTTGTTGCTGCAACACGTTGTGGTTCAGCTGTTTGAGATCCAAAATTTTCTGATAGATATTCCTAATTGAGAAATAATTTTATTTATTTATTTTAATTTTTTTAGTAATTTAATTATATTAATTTTTGTATCAATTGGGGTTTTCGAAATGTACCAAAAATGAATCTTTTCTTGAGAGTAGACATTTCCTGGTTGATCGTACATTAACATTATTGGTTATAATTTTATAAATATCTTTTGATGCTTCCTTATAAATGATATATATATTGATATTATCAATAGATGAAGTTAATTCAAAATCCATAATTTACTTTAGATTAGAAACATTAAATGGTTAAATAATAGTTATTTGTTTAATTAAATTCCATATTTATTTGAAACGTTGCGAATTTTTAATTGCCACAATCATATTTTTTAAAATTATGTCAAAATTTAATAACGATATTTCTATTTTTTTTTTTTTAAATTTAAACTGAATAAAAATTAAAACGATATATTTTATTATAGAAAATAATGAAACTATGTTTTCATTTGAAAATTAGAAAGAAAGAAATAATTAAAATAAAATAAAATAATCTTCATTTGATAACGATTACGTTATCGCAATAAGTGTATTTAAAACAAGGTAAAGACAAGTCGTTTCTGTATAAAAAAAATAATAATAATAATTTAAAACAACAATAATACAATCACAGGCCATTGTAGTGGTCATATACATTTATTTACTTCCTCATCTGTATAATATTATATTCCTCAGTAGTGACAAGTGGCAACCATTATTCCAATACATAAGCTCCGGCAAAAAAATCTACACTAGAGGTCTATCATCTCACTACTCTCCGCCTCATCCAAATTACATAAATAATTCTTCACCACTAAAATATTATAGATTTCATTCAATGAGAAGAACTTCTTTCTGACTCACAAATGGGATTCAGAAGAGTTTGATCCACTGGGCACGCGATCACAACCATTGTAGATAGTATAACAGCATCAAAGATTTATAATCGCAAATTAACAATCGCTTATGTAGACTGTGGCTCTCGACACAGTTTACACTAGCTGATTAATTTTCAAACTAAATATATTCACAATTTTAATGATCACTTAATATTCAAACGAATAGATCATTATGGGGATTGATAACCATATATCCAATTTTACACTATTTCTGCTGGCGTTATATATGGTTCCCGTATCTGTTGATATCCTTTACATACTTTAAACTGATGATCTAACATTTTCCTCTTTCGATCTCAATATATCTATACTCCAACCGATCACCAATTTTACTCGTCTAACATACTAATTTATCGATTACAACTGCAACCATTAATTTTCACTTAGAAACTACAAACGATCGGATGACTCAATGGAAAATGAAATTGAAGCTGAATAAATGCGAGGCAATAGTATTTAGGGGCATTGGTCAACTAATCTAACATTATGTGCCAACCATAGTAACAGACTTAAGGTTTTACATTAATGACCATAGACTACACTAAATGTCAATTGCATAAAATATTTTTGTATTAAATTCACAAATACATTAAAGTCTAAATCACATTTTGACGACGTTACGACTAAGATCCATTACATTCAATTGCCCCGCTCTTAAAAGATAATAGTAGACTTGATAAAAAAAAAGCAAGATCCTTGTTACAAACAACTTATAACATCTTTAATTAAACATACGCATAAATCACTTAGTCATCAAAAATTAGAAACTTTTAACATAAAGTCCTTCGACTAATAACGACAATTGAAAACCTTGATATGAATACAGACATATTAGCAATGATCAAATTTATCGTGCTGCAGGTATTGAAAGAATAGATCGAATATTGTTTAGACATGCTTTTTAAAATTTTCAGACAATATATAAGGCTCTCAGAAAATCCCATCCTCCATAGATGTGGCGACTGAATACTCAGATTTGATCAATCGGATATCCACAGAGAATTATTTCATAGGAACGAGGCTGATTATTATATAATAATTCCGGTAAATCATATAACTTCCAAAACAGTTAATTTTATAGTATGTTATTAATTAATGTTGTATTTATTCATGTCGTGTACCTAGATCACAACTTTAATTTTGGTACCTATAACCAATTAATGATCTTTGAATTGGATGTCGAAAATGCAAATTACAGGGTAATTCAGGATTAGTATATTGGTGGTCTCTTAGCACTAACTCTTGATTTATAGCTATTCATGAATGCAATCAGGAATATTCAATCATGTAAACCAAACTCGTATCAGTTTTAGAGCGTTGATGGAATATACTTAGAAAACCCAAATTATTATATATTACTGCTAATTGCATTTGAATTTTGTTCAACCAAAAATTGTGTCCGTTCACGTAAGTCAAAGATCGTCATCGTATTCCCGTCCAATTCGAGCTCATTTGCGTTCACCAGGTAATTGAAAACTTTCAGTAGCGTGAGTTACATGTGAGTTGGTGGAATTGATGTTAGTTCCAAAATAGGTGCCCAATAGCACATTAACACTTACTACTTTAGATAAATTTATTTTGAAATCGCATTTGAATTTATAACATTTAAACACTTCACTACCATAATTAATTAATAAATCAATAATAATTTGCATTAACAAGTAATTAAATTTATTTTAAATTTTACTCACCACTCTATCCGCACAAGATGCATTTCTTAACGTATCCATCCATAATTTCATGTCTTGATGACTGTCCGCCTGTATCAAAAGTTCTGTACCAGATATAATTGATGTGGGTGATGGTAATGGAGATGATGATGTTGATATTAATTTAAATACATGTTTTCGCTTCGTGTAATTTCCTTCTGTCACATGGAATGAACGTAAGTCTATAATACCTGATGGTTCAGGACTCTGGAAAAAAAAAAACAAAAATAGGATTAAATAAAAACAATAATAAATAAAAGTAAATAATGTAAGTATAATTCTAAGAACTCTTATTATTTTCAATTTAATATCAATGTCTGATGGTCGGTCAATATAAAATATAAGATTACATTACATTCGAATGGGCATTTGAAGAAGAATCATTGAGACCGCCATCTCTCAACTTAACTGTGAATAAATTAAAATTTTGGACCTATTCAGAAGTTCATTCATATATCAATTTCCGGTAAGTTTTCTTACAAAAGAACTGAGATGATCAAAATTGATGAATCCCCGAATATCTTCACCAGATTGCCTCAATTCAATTCAATATTGTCGAACATTTAACATTTAAGAAGTAAGTGATTGGACAGGAAAAACGACAACGACTCAGGCAATGGAAAAATGACTATGATTTAAAATTGGTATCCTGGAATGTAAGAATGATACTGCGTGGATTGAAAACATTGACCGATTGTTTAAAAAGGGTAAACTGGACATAACAGCGGTCCAGGAGATTCTGTGGCCTGGAAAAAACATCTTATCCAGTAAAGAATACAAATTCTACTACACTGGTAGAAATAAAACAGGGTTATTCGGCACCGGCTTTATCGTCATGGATACAGCAAGGCAAGTGGCCATAGGATTCAATCCAACTGATGAATGACTGTGCACAATTCGAATAAGGGGAAAGTTTTTCAACTTAACCTTAATAAACGTTCATGCACCAACGGAAATTAAAGATGCAGAAACGAAGGAAATGTTTTACGAGAAACTCTCTAGGGTTTACAATCAGGTGCCCAGACGTGATATTAAAATTGTGCTGGGAGATTTTAATGCACAAGTTGGTAGAGAGTTCATATACCGGCCAACAATTGGAGGGCATAGCCTTCATGAACAGTGCAACAACAATGGAGAACGTTTAGTTGATTTCACAATGTCGAACAATATGCTAGTGACCAGCACATGATTTCCACATAAAGACATACACAAGGGGACATGGTGTTCACCAGATGGTAGAACAACAAACCAAATAGATCATGTACTTATTGACGGCCGCCATGCATCCGACATAAAGGATGTACGAAGCTGCAGGATACATAATATTTCTGATTCTTTTCTCGTAAGGGTTTTGTTCAAATATAGAATTAGCGTGCGTCACCAAGTTATCACTGCGAGAAAGTTCGATTTGGACAGACTCAAAGATGAAAACGTTAAACAACAGAATGAAGACAAATTGGTAGAGTTTTTAGTTCAAACCGATGTGGAGGAGCAAACAATAACATGCGAGGACAAGTGGAATCGACTGCATAATTGTGTAGAAGCGGCGGCAGTAGAAATAATAAAATGGAGAAAAGAATGAGGCACGTGCAAAATACATTTAGCACTGTACGCGAACCACGTTAGATGATTACAAAAACAAGCGATCCATAGAACGTAAAATGTTTAGACACAAGAAAATGCTTCATGAGTCAGACATTTTGCGTGATATGGGCAACCTGAACAACATTAATAATAATAGGGGGTTGTACAAGAAAATAAGGGTCGTAACATGTGTTTTTAAACAACAGCCTCTTCTATGTAAAGACACCAACGGAGAGATATTGGCAGATGAAGAAAGATACATTGTAAGATGGGTTAAGTATTGTAAAGAATTGCTTACAATGGGTATTTCTAATGGCAATGATGAAAACATCGAACTTCCGTACCAAACAGTGCAACCATTAATTGCGGAACCATCATATGAGGAAACCAGGTAAGGCCGCGGGTTCTGACGGTGTGTCTGGTGAACTTTTAAAATATGACGAGGAAGCGTTGTGGGGTTGTATACATAACATGCGCTAGATTCCGCAATGATCGTTCAACAAGTGATCAACTGTTCGTTATTCGACAGATTATGGAAAATTGTAGGGAATTCAACATAGCGACGCACCATTTGTTTGTTGATTTTAGTGCTGCATACGACAGTGTTATTCGGAAAAAATTGTGGCGTACAATGGAAGAATTCTGCTTTCCAGAAAAATTGATAGCTATGTCAAAATTAACACTGTCGCAGGTTATATCCCAGGTACAATAAAGGGTTCTCAAATCTGAAGCATTTGAAACTATTGACGGAGTTCGGCGCAGGGTGATCCTTTGGTGGCATTATTTCTCAATATTACATTGGTGGATCAGGGGGACTGTCATTAACACTGACAGTACAATTTTTACCTCATCCACGCAATTACTTGGTGATGCTGATGACATTGATGTGGTGGGTAGAAATATGCCTGCCGTTAAAGAGGCGTTTGTTTTGCTAGAACGTGAGACTTCGAGAATGGGATTAAAAGTGAATGAGATGAAGATCAAATATGGTGCTTTTACGGCACAACATCCAAATGTAACAATTGGCCAAAACCAATTTGAAACCGTTGATAGGTTCTCCTATCTTGGCAGCCAGATTAATAGCAACAATGATATAAGCGATGAAGTTCAATCTCGGATTCAGGAAACAAATCATTTTATGATTTACGAAAAATGTTCTTTTCAAACACATTAAGCAGGAAACTAAAAGTCAAGCTTTATCAGACGCTAGTACGACCAGTTGTTACATATGGTTCGGAATCGTGGTATATGGCCCAAGTGAATGAACAACGTTTAAGGAGTTTTGAATGCAAAATACTACGCATCATCTATGGTCCGATGAGTGGACGGTGGCGTAGGCGATACGCTTGCGAATTATAACAGCTATATTCACACCTTGACATTGTTCAACACGTCAAAAAATCAGTCGTTTGAGGTGGCTCGGGCATGTGTCACGTATGCGGACTGATCGTATACCGTCAAGGGTGTTGGATGGTAAACCTGACGGATGGAGGAGTGTTGGAGACCGCGGGGTAGGTGGAGGCACGACATGGACAGGGACCTTCGGATCCTAGGTTTTTCCGGCTGACGGTCGCTGGCGGTGAATAGGTCCGATTGGAGATTGCTGCTGGAAGTTAAAACCAATTGTAGGTTGTTGGCCCGCATAAGTAAGTAAGTAAGAAAATTGTACCGAAAATATAGGTTCTATAAAATTGCAGTGTCCGGTTGCCAGACGTTCTTTTTTTAAAGGTTTATTCTTCCTATTAAGTATCCTTTGAATAGATAGCGAATATATACGAGAGTCAAGTATGATACTTAAGTCAACAATTGAAAATAATTGTAAAAAATTAGATCCATTAGACCATTTATAGCCAATGTCGTATGATTGAGATCTGTGATTTTCGTTGGTATTTTAAAAATTTTAACAGTAGATTGTTTTTTAAAAAATGAATGCTAGATTTGGTGTCTATATTAAGTTAACCTATACATAACAAACCAACCAATAATTAAGTGAAATTTTAATTAAAATATAATTTCTTTATAACAAAAGAAATATTAGTACTTGTAATAAAAGTAAGTGTATAATTTTCATTATAACAAAAGGAACACTCTCACAATACTTTTGCGTAATATTTTTTAATTAATTGCATTAATGAGAGATACGAACCAATTTAAAAAAAAAAAAAAAAAAAACAAAAAATTACCACTAATTAAATTTTAAAATCTATAAAATTTTATGCATAATTTTATTGAGAAAGAAAAATGAAAATGAAAGAAGAAAAAAATTTTTTTTTTCAAAACAGATTTATTTCAAATGCAATTTTAAAATTAGACACGCATGTAGTGCAACTACTGAAAGTCAATACCTGCAGTGCAACACAGTTATCAATTGATTTTCACTTTAATTAATCTAATTGAAATGAAGAGAAACTCTTAAGTTTTGTAATTTAGTAATTCAAATATTCATAATTATTAATGTTTATTTAGGCATCAAAAATTAATTTTAAAATTAAATTCTCGGAATGTCAGAGAAATGGAAAAATTCAACCTGTTTTTAGATGAGTGGACATCGGTTCACAACCGCAGTTACATGAATGTTAATTTCCATTCCAACAATCAGCTTTGGAATTATATGCCGAATTATATAGGATTAATGCCAGACATAAAATCCGTAGATGTCAATCGAAAGTGAAAAAGTTCGATTTGAATCTTCAGTCCGATATTGTCGCCCGTACAACAAACGGTGAATCAATAATGATGAAAAAACGTTGAACTAGCTAATTTCACTGGATCAACAACGTTGTTTAGGACACGGACAGCAACTGATTGGCAAAGTAAACTAAAAAAGAATTGAATAAGTCATCATCATCATCTCAACCTTCACTCAGCGTGGGAGCATATGGCGTCAACGAACAACGGCCATCTCTAGCGATCTCTGAACCACCGCTTTCACTTCGCTCCAAACCATCCCACTGGCACTAGCCTCCTTAATGACGGTTCTTCGCCACGTTGTTTTTGGACGACCCGGTCTTCTATTACCCTGCAGGTTCCAGTCAAGTGCATACTTTGCAATATCACCCACTGGTCGCCTCAGTGTGTGGCGGATCCAATTCCACCTTCTTCGGGTGACAATCCTGTTCATTGCCTCCAGATCTGACAATCTCCACAAATTCTCATTAGTTGTTATGTTTGGCCAGAAAATTTTTAATATGCGCCTAAGGCACCTATTGACGAAAACTTGAATTTGTGACACGATGTTATTTGTCACCATCCAAGTTTCGCAGCCATACAATAGCACCGGTAAACAGTTACTTTTAAAAATGCGCAACTTTAGATTTTTTGAAATCTGTGTTGACCGCCGACTCCATTTAGCATACAAAACATTTGTCGTGCCTTTTGTATGCGGCATTTTGCATCTGTCTCAGCACCACCACCAATTGTTACAAAGCTTCCCGAATATTGGCAGTCCTCTACTTCATCTATTTCTTCCCCACCGACCGTCAGTGAACATCATTCAGAAGTACCAATTTTCAGCAGCTTCGTCTTTGAAATATTGATCTTTAGACCGAACTGCGAGCTATATTTCACAAGTTGCTCTAATTTCACCCTCATGTCTGTCTCAGTTTGAGATAGCAAACAAATGTCGTCAGCAAAGTCGAGATCTTCAAGTCGACCGGTTAGACCCCATCTGATTCGATGTGGTTCAGAGTTTACCCTGATCATAACCCAGTCCAAGGTGAGCAGGAACAATAGTGGCGACAGTATACATCCCTGCTTTACACCAGAATGTACATCAAAAGCCAAGCCTTCCACGATGTAAAACTCTACACTTCACGCCACGATATAGACCACGGATCATGTTCATTAATTTACACGGTATTCCATAACTTTCTAGTATAGTCCACATTATTCCACGATCAATACTATCGAATGTCTATTTAAAGTCAACGAATAGCACATACAGTGGCGCTTGCCACTCAATTGACTGTGATTCGCAATGTATTGATATGGTCTGTGAAAAATCTTCCAGGTCTAAAAACTGCCTGTTCCTTTCGAATACCTGCTTGTAAAATTGAACCGATCCTATCGTGCACGATAATAGATAGAACCTTGTTTATCGTGTTCAGCAAGATGATACAACGCCAGTTCTCACACATACTCAAGTTACCCTTTTTTCGGCAACTTGACTATCAACCCCTCTTTCCACAAGGCTGGGATTTCATCAGATAACCACACTTCACTAATAATGGTATCCAATATTGTTGCAATGGCCGCCAAGTCGACTTTCAACATTTCTGGAGATATGTTATCGGCCCCGGCCGCCTTACCGCCCCTTAGATGTTTTAAAATGGATTTGATTTCACCACTACTCAGTTTTAAAGCACCCCCCGGTTAGTTTTCCCACCAGCCGGTAAGTTTCTCTCATATTATTTGAGTGTTGAGCCCGTGTTGAGCCCGAACTGCAATATCATCAAAAAAAAAATGGCGGTTATCCCGCCGTGCACTTTTGCTAACCGCCGTGCACTTTTGCTAACCGCCGTGTCCAATTGACTGTATTGTGTATGTAGACCCGTTGTTCCTCGCATTTCCGTTGTTAATAAAATTCTCTATTTCTTTTCTTCTCCCTATTAGACTGCATGTGGCATCACTAATAATCGTAATCGTAATCGTAATTAATAAAACCAAGAACGCCCTCCCCCACCTGTCTCAATGCACCCGCGACCTCATTCCAGTCCCGTCTACCGCCGTCACATGTCAAGTGATCCAGCAAATCGTCTGTGAATCGTTGTTTTACCCCCCTATTACGAAGTTTAAAAACGTTTATTCTTCTAGCTGTTCTGGGTTGCCTAATCTGTCCAATAACCAAATAATGGTAACTAAAAACATCCGCACCCTGATAGCAGCGGACGTCAAGTAGAGAATTTCTAAATCGTTTACTAATTGATATGCAAATATTAATTTCATGTAAGAAGAATAAAGCTCTGTATAATAGAGGACATCATTGGAGTCTTACTAGTAGCTACAGTGAAGCTAACAGTTAACACTTAAACAACTGTTTAATGTAATGTAATTGCATTAGAGTTTATGTTCGAGGAATTATAGTCGCACAGAAATTGATATTAGTCCACCAACTTCAAAAAGCTCGATTGCAGCGTGTTATCGAACAACATTACATTATACATGCATCCCTTTTTCGATATTTGCACAAGGTGAACATTCGCGATGTTAGTAGTGAAAACTATGGAATTTTTGATCAAACAATTAACAATAATTTATTATTGCAGATTGTAATGCTAAAGTTAAACGTTCCGCTACAGGAACAGAATTTTTTTCTGAGGCGGACATCGACATTGCTAATGATGATAATAATAATATGGAAATTGTTACTGAAGATGAAATTAATTATCACTTACTTTTTTAACTTACGTTAAAATTTGAATAGAAAATAAAATTTCAAATGTAATAATAAATTATTGCGCTTATGGAATAATTCAAAAATATGCAAAACATTATCAGAATAAATTGTGGAAATGTGTTTTTCAATTTATTTTTTAGCTACTAAAATAATAACAGAAAGGAAGCAAAATTTTATTTCTTTTAATATTTTAAGGCCCTGGGAACAAAGTTCCAATGGTCTATTGTATTTGATTCCGTTCATGTAACGACAAGAAATAAACATCTCAGAAAAAAAAAAAATTACACAGAAGTGCTTATAATTGAAAAAAAAAGTTGATTTAAGCAT
>JANSTX010004893.1:0-14308 GCA_027564355.1 Penthetria funebris | reverse complement strand
TAGCACAACACCTGGCATATGTCTATAATTTGTACTAAGCTTTACTACGTACTTTACCTTTTACTCTATGCCTCTATGTCCAACCGTATACGATAAATTGCAATTTTTGATTTTGATGAAAAACGTTGGTACTTTTCATAAGTTTCTGGATTTGTATTAGGAAATCATAATGTTCAGAAGATGAATTTTATTGAAAATGCAAATATCTCGGAAACGATTATAGATAGAGTGTTCGAGTATGAGGATGAAATATGTAGTAATTCGTTGCACATCTTTTGCAATTAAAAGCGATGTCGAGTTTTTTCGATTTTAATGAGCAAAGAAACGTGGTCAGAAATTTAATTCATCGTGATTTTGTTTTGATCGAAGTGTATTGTGTATAATTCGTTGTCATACGACACTTTAATCCCTCATAGTGTATCGTAAGTTTTGTAGCACTAATGATTGCCTAAATTTAAAATGAGACTTATGTAAAAAATGATAGTTTAATTATGTATTTATCTTTTATTTGCACAATTTTACGAACAACTTTAAATACTTAAATCTGCATAATTTCAAAATTAAAATCAAATTTTATCATTGATAATGCATTTAATTAATTATAATATTTGCATAATATTAATAAAAGCAATATTTAATTAATGAAATTATTAAATGCGATTAATATATTTAATACTAGAATATCAACTAGTATATGGCGCCCATACGAGAGTATATGATAATATTTAAATGTTTGCAATTTATTCTGATTTGTCAAGAGGTCAAGTTTTCTGATAATAAACAGCAAAAAGCATATAAATTAAATTCGCAATAATATTTTAAATTTCATTCAGTCAATCAGTCGATTTTTGATATTTAAGACGTTCTTTCTGTTGTCCTAATTAAATTACATTGTACCCTATAAATATTGAAAAGGAAAATATCTAACGGTGTTTGTTTATTATTTTTTTTTGTCACATCCTTCGCGGAATCCACCGTATATAAATTAGGATATCAGTGCAAGTGCAATATTGTTTTGAATTAGTTTTATTATTTCAAATTTTTAAATAAAATAGCGCATATAATAAGTGAAAAAATGAATATGTCCATCTAAAATTAAGAGTTTTTCTTTGACCAATTGGAAAATCTAAATATTTTTTTCTACCACCTACACCAATCGTGTGATTTTATAGTAATAATCGTTTTTTATATAAATAAAATAATTTAAAATGAATTATTGTGAAATATTTTACATTTATATATTACTATCAAGTGTAAATTGTTTTAATATAACATCAATTAAAGATAAGGATGAACTTTGGGGTGCATTATTACGCGGCGAATTTCATAAAAATAACTCTTCAATTGAATCAACAACTGATAATGAATATGTTAATTATGACTACGATTATGCGAGTACTACATCAACAACACCAACATTAGCAGCAACTGGTCTGGATTTTACTAATGAGATGACAACGGAATTCGACTATTTTGATAATGAAAATGTTCTTATCACTGAACGACAGCAACATCATATAAATAATGGTATTGAAAATACTGTCAATGGGAATGGTCCAGAGGTCAAGTTCATTGATACGGAAAATATTAATCGAAATAATGACTCACTTATTAATGCAAAATTAAAGTTATACAAAATATTTAATATGGATGATAATAGTACAATAAATAATACAAGTAATGATAGTAATGTAGGTGATCTTAGTACATCATCATCTAATGAAAAATATCTAGAAAATAATACACTAAAATCTAAAGGCGATTATGCAGAGAATAGTTCTAGTTCGTCTTCAGTTGAAGATGAGCCAGAGAAGGAGAATGAATCTGATCATTTAAATGGAGACAATAATGATAATATGAATTTGTCAACTGTAAGTCCATTGAAGATGTTGACGAAAACGAAATTAATTTCTGAAAAAGAAACTAAACCCAACAACACATCTGAAACATTAAAGCATAAACGTGAAGAAGAAAATAATGATAAATTGACTACGCAAACATCAGCCGTTTTAACAAAAGATATAAATAAGTATATTGAATCTTTGTCATCGCCAGCAAATACTAGCACCCCTAAATATTTGGTAAAATCTAGGAACACAATACGACCGAAACCAGGTCAAACCAGTTTAGTTATTGTATTTGATGGAACAAGATCAATGTACGATGATTTAGATCAACTTAGAACTGGTGCAAAGTTAATTGTTGAGAAATTCTCAAATCGTGATGATAATCCTATATTTAATTATATTTTTGTTCCATTTCGGGATCCAGGTAAGATCTTACCAACAATATTCATTATTTCTATTATTAAGTTAACATTTATTAGTATAGGCTCCTATAAATGTTCACGTTAATTAACGTTAACAACCACAGTAATCCCAAACAAGTTCTCTAAGTTGGAAATAACGTTAGTAATCTTGGTATCGTTCAACTTCGCAGTATAAAATGTATCGTAAGATGTATCGTTTGAAAATAATTTATTCTGCCATTTCAAGTAATAGAATAATCTGGGTTGGATCTAATTTAATATGCATGTAATATCAAGTTTAACCTCAAACAACTATAATTGAGATTTATCAACTGCATTTTGCAGTTGATTAATTATATGATACTTATACAGTCATGCATTTGAAAATTTCTGTAGAATAGCGCAAAAATCCCCCAGCTACCTTGCTTGTTGTTTAGTTGTTTTTCAAACAGTCGACAATCACACCATCTTATGAGCTTCGATGGCACACCATGGGTTGAACAACCTTGATAATATAGTCAACCTTTCCATTCTCCTTAGATATTAGAAGACATAAGAGTTATTATTTTGACTAAATCTATAAAAATTTTCAATTTAACCCAGTAACACATTTTATTAAAACACTTTACTAATAAAATCTTCATTTCCCTATTCAAACTGAATTACATTCACTTCTCTAATATACTCCTAATGCTCTATACAATTATCTACATTCTTTCATCCTTCATGATACACTCTCATTGTTGTCTACTTCTTCAATCTCTAACTCATTTCATTTCGGTTATGTATCAATTCGAAAATTTTTTGCTATTGCAAATTGTGGAATTTATTGCATAAAGGGATAAAACGATTATCACAAAAATTACACTTTTTCTGTTTATTATACAATTAATCACTCTATATAACTATCACTTTAAACTAATTCACCAAATATGTCCAGAAAAATAAAAACTGTGTGCACTAACTGAAACAACGTACGTACACCCATATCTGATTAAATACTTAGTTACATCATCGATGGTTTAGATATTCTAATTTTCCACCTACGCAGGATGGATCCTAATGGGGCGTAAAAATACATTGAGCAGCTCAATATGTTAGTTGACAAATTCATCAACATATCAATACAAAATGTTTTTTTCCAAATAAACAACACCATTTTTGCACAAATGTAATTATATTGAAAAACTTCACTACCTCATTAATTGACTATCCATCATCTGCATCCATAGTTTGATCTATATAATGCTCTTCCTTTCT
Organism: Penthetria funebris; assembly: GCA_027564355.1. NCBI lineage: Eukaryota > Metazoa > Arthropoda > Insecta > Diptera > Pleciidae > Penthetria > Penthetria funebris. The sequence goes on along the minus strand of JANSTX010004893.1, from coordinate 10,800 downwards.
GTATGTGTTCGCATAAGAAAATTCACTAGAACACTTCTTAGTGAATGCTGTATATATATTTCGAATGATAGGTACCATGCTAATGAGGTGGTCGAGATAATAATGACGATGTTAATTATTTTTAACCGAGACTTAAGTAATTAACAAAATTATGACGTTTTTATTTGTTTCTATTTCAACTGCAATTACTGCATCAATAATTACAAACATATTAACGGCAAAGTAAGTATTGTGGTTGCCACGGCTTACCAAAACAGAAAATCACCATACCTAAATATATATGTTTAAGAATGGTTCCAATATCACATTTTGTTCCAATATCTCAGATCATTACTGATGTTCCATGTCTAATGTATAGACTCACCAGTAATCTGGATTACTGCAAATGATGTTGTTTTCAAAATTGGTTTCCATTCACATCTTGGCGCTTATTAGTTTAACTTTGTTTAATTTTGTTATATTTAATCAAAACTCTATTGCCAACGACCGTTTCAGTGACCGATCATAACAGACTATCATCAGAGATATATGGTTGTGCGATTAGCTTTTACGAAAAGAACCTTTTCTATACCAATACCCAAACTATACATTACATCTAATTTTGACTAGACACTGGACCAGCATTGGTAACAACAGATCAACAAGAATTATTTGACACATTAAATAATTTAGAATTAGTTGGTGGCGGAGATTGTCCGGAATCAGCATTAAATGGAATATTAGTAGCATTAAAGAATTCCTTGCCAAAATCCTTTGTATATGTATTTACTGATGCCATTGCCAAGGATTATTTAATGGAAAATGGCATCATTTCATTAATTCAAAAAAAACAGTCTACGGTAATTAAAGCAAAAAATAATTATATGGAAAAATTCAATTTCATTCACAATAATTCAATTTCTAGATAACATTTCTGTTGACAGGATATTGTAAATCCAAAGATTCTGAAGGTTACGAAGTTTATGAAAGAATTGCAGCCGCAAGTAATGGTCAGGTTTTCAATTTGCAAAAAAATGATATAAAAAATGTAATAACTGACTTGCGATGATTGATTATTCATGATAATTTTCATTATTAATTTTCTATTGTTTTATATTGCAATTTATAAAAGGTCATTGAAGACGTTAAGAATTCACTGGACAAACGAAGAGTTTCATTGAAATATTTAGATTCATATAAGGCTGATAAGCATTCAATTGATATTGAAATTGATAAGAATTTAAAAGAGTTTAGTGTTAGCGTAGCTGGTCATAATCCGAACATAACTGTTATTGATCCAGAAAAACAGAAATATGATAGAGGAAAAGAGGTTCTCAATTTGGAAAATTTAAAGGTCTGCACAGATATTTTGTTTCCCACAAAACTTTCCCCTGATTTATTCTCTATTATTTTATGTACGACTACAGATTGTTAATGTAGAAGATCCAATGCCAGGACAATGGAATATTAAAGCAGAATCTGATTCAGCTCATTCAATTCGTTTGACTGGATTAAGTGATGTTATATTCAATTTTGGATTTTCATTAAATATTCCACATAATATTTCAGAAACATCTTTTACGCCATTATTGGGTACGGGGTTTGATTGTATTCAATTTGGCTATTTATTATACATTTCATTAAATTTATCAACTTTCAGGAACAAATAATATCTTGACAATATCACCAACTAATACATCCTTATTAAGCAATCTAACATCAGTTAATATTACATTATTTGACAATAATTTAGACGAGAAATCAAAATCGTTTCGATTAGAATTGAAACCAATTAGAAAAGCTGGTGCCAATCAATCGGATCTTTATGTAACGAAACCATTTCATCCACCACGACAAATGTTTAAAATTGATGTAAGTTCTCAGATTCAAATTCCCTCACATTATACAACCTAAATCATTGTTTCCATCAGTAACTGTTACATTTAGCTGGGTAACGATGATTCACAAAATTAAATTAAATTCCTGACCAAGCGTTTGTAATATATTCCTGTGGTTAACATCGTTTATTTAAACTGCAAAAGAATGCTGTGTAACAATAATAGTTAATATTTATGCGTCAACTGAGCACGTACAACCTATTTGACTCACATACTTTTTATATTCCACTTTCACACTGTCTTATTGGGGTTAAGAGATCGAAAATTGGCAGAAGTACAGTACGGGTGACGCTCATGTAAAACTTGATTCAAACAACAAGTTATGAAAGTCGGTATTGGGAACATGTGGAATGGGTGATATGAACAATAATAGAGAACTTTTGACGCATAACCTTCACAACTCGGTCTATAAGATGTATATTTGCGGGCAACGGAAAGGAAATAGATGTTGTAAGGAACTTCCAATATTTAAGAAGTTTATGAATAATTGGTAGTGTTGCTAAAATAGTATCAGGTGATGGAGAAAAGTTAAGGTACTGAGCAGCAATTTTTTTCACGATCTCTGCTCACTTATTTGTTGTGCATCCGCGTGGTGTAAAGAACAAGCTGTGTTCTATTTAATAGGCTATGTTCTATGTTCTATTTAATATGCTTTTTAATATTTTTTTTTTGCTATCCAGGTTAATGGTTTCGACAGAAATGGTTATTCATTGAAAAGACTTCTATCAACAGTTATTCAGTCCACAGAAGAAAGTAAAGATGATATTTATTTGATAATTTAATATTAAAGTATGATAAGTTTTAATAACTGTAATAAATAGTTGTTATTGATAATAGCATGAATTTAGCATAATTTGAAGCAATTGGCAGTATAATTTACATGAAGTTTATACATTTATATTATAATTCATTGAATTAAAATGTATTTGGTTCTAACCTAACTGTTCTAAAATCTGCAATAAAATCATTCTTGTAGAATTTAGAATTTAATTATTCAAATATGGTACACTGTCAATTACTTTATATATGAATTTATCATTAAAATTAATTTATTACAGTTATGTTTATGTGTGTCTTTGCTATAGTGTGCTTGATGTGTTAACATAATGACTTATTTGAAAGTAAATAAGTTAAATTATATTTTATAGTACCACCGGAAGTTAATGTTGACCTGTTTCATATAGAAATTGATGAATTACAAAATTTAACATTGAAATGTTATTCTCAATCATTAATTCCAATAAAAGTTCAATGGATGTTGGAGAATCAAATACTAAATGAAATTGAGTCAAAGTAAGTCCAGTTGTTGTTTAATATTTCATTGAATTTTTCACACGTATGTACAGCGTTCTATGAAATACCGACTGCTCCAATTTCTTATTTTTCACTCGGTGATTTCAGTAATTTTCTCATAATGTAATAATCATAAACAGATTCCTTTTTACAGTCAAACAACGGAATTAGATTATGTTATAACCAATGCTGATACTATTCATTCTGGTGAATATGTTTGCCGTAGTGAAAATCGAAAAGGGTATACAGAAGCTGTAACAAATGTGAAGGGTAACGATCAATAAAACTTTGCAATTTTACTATACAGCATAAGAAGATAACTAATTATATGAAATTTTAAATTAGTCAAACCTCAACCACTCATGGTTTATATAATCAAAAGGGAGTACAAGGTTCTGGAAAATCTGACAGATGTCCATTTAAAATGCTTTGTTTCAACTAGAAGAAAATTTGACGTTAATTGGTACTTCAATGAAACACTTATTTTAGATAATGATGAATATGAAGTAATTCCTAATGTTATTACTATTTCTTCACATCAAATGTCTATAATTTTATGATTTTTTAAGAGTAGAGACTCAACGTTAGTAATAAAAAAAGTAGCTAGAAAACATTCAGGATTATACATTTGTACAGCTAGAACTAGAAATGAGGAGAAATCAGATTCAACTGTATTAAGAGTTTTATATTCACCAGAATTAGTTGGTGATGATGGTGCATATGAAGGTAATTTATAAATTATTGATTTAATATTCAATAGTACTGCACCTCTAATTGTCCTGGGTTCAATGCTGGTAAATTGCATTTACATCGTGAATATAATTTTCTAAGAGAATATGACCGTCTACCATATTCTAGCTTAAATCCAGAGTCAATGGAAATTACCGCAATATGGTGACTGTACAGAGCCATATATGTATATATACCACAAATATAATTCAATGAATTGGCAAGACAAATTCAAATTTTAGTATTTGTCATGAGATTATGGTTTCGACAATATGGTCATACACAGAGAAATGATATTTTACAATTGACGATGGCATAATTTAGACATACTTAAGACGTCATAGTCAAGATGATTGCGAGCCGAAAATTATAGACTTCGAAGAGATTTTCAAAAAGATATAAAACAACATATTAGAATGTTTAAAAAAATCTTTGCAGAGAATGACTATGCATAAGACAAACACTTGTAAAGAAATAGATTGAGAAGCCCTTTCGATTGTTTCGCTTCCCATATTTAGACTTCATCTGCGTTCAGTTAACCTATGCCTTAAAAAATATAAATTAGAATCTGTTATTATTCTCTTATTCTATTCATATAGTTAGACGCATTATGTACAATGATTCACTAAAATTGAATTGTCAAGGAAGTGGAGAACCTATACCACAAATAATCTGGAAATTTCAATCAAACCGAAATAATTCTGGAATTATACAATTAGAATTTACCGATAATATTACAATTGAACATTTTCTGCCACAATTTGAAGGACTTTATATTTGTGAAATTCGGAATGGTATAGGTGAATCTGCATTTAAGAACATCAATGTTATTGGAATTGCAAATGGTTAATTAAAAAATCACGTAATTACATAAGTTTATGTAACAATAAAAGTTTTTCCATATTTACAGCACCTCCATCAATTCAAAAACCCATGAGTTCTGTTATATCAGTCAATGCTGGCGATGATTTATTAATGACATGCAAATGTATCTTATGTGAACCTTTAAAATATTCTAAATGGACTTACGACGTCAGTTCCTATAAAACTGATTATTACGAATCATTAATTGATCATGAATTTAAGGAAATTAATGATGACAATATAAAAATAGAATCTAAGAACGATTCGAAATTAAATTCCACTGAAAATATTGCCGAACTTATACTGAAAATCACGAATATTAGTGCTGATCAGGATTACCTATTTAAGTGCCAAATGTCTAATGAATTTGGTGAAGATAGTCTTATAATAAAAGTTGATGTATTAATCCCACCAAATATTGAAAATATTGTTGTAAATTCAACGAATTTAAATGAATTATCAGCAGCAAATGATACGATAATTGAAGGAAGTTCTGCATATATTAAATGTGAAGTAAAGGGTTACCCAGTACCAATTGTTAAATGGACTAAAGATGGTGTACCAATCATTTATGATGAAAGAGTGTAATAAATAATGAATTAGTTATAAGTTGAAAATAATGTAAAAATAAGCTTTCCATTACTGACCCTCATATAGATCAATGTGTTATTGTGTTCATCTGCATTATCTTGCTTATCCCAAAGTATTAAGAGAATGTTTAGATTTAAAAACATTAAAAACAGACGTGCTTTTAAAGTGAAGCAAATATTTTATCAAAAATAACAACATTTTTCGTACAAAATTATCCATAATTCAAAAACAATCACTTTTTCTTTCCAATTGATGAACAATTGGGTAATTATAAATTATTATGAAAGATAGAAAAAAAAGTCCTTAAGGAGAGGTTGTAAACTTTAACGACTTTGTAATTTAACTTCTTCTACAATATGAAAAAAAAAATCAATAATTTCTTATTGTGAAAGAATTAAAAAACAATTTAATTGTGAATTTTGAAGCTTGATGCAAACAACGAAGAAAATGTAACTTAACGGTAAACTAAATTATAGCTACAAGCTATGCTTCAAGTATGAAATTTTGCAGCAACAGATGTAAACATATAAATATTTAAATTATAATAAATTAAGTATGAAGTTTGTGCAGAGATTACAGTCTGTCATATCAGACATTGCTTTGAATTGTAGTTTAGAGCTAAATTTACCGAAATACAAGGATCTAGAAAGACAAACATCGATAGTTTATTTGTTACAACGAATATTATTATTTTCTTATAAAAGTTCAAGTCCTTGGTATAGATTTAAGCCTCCTTTGTATGCCTATATTCTTATCTAGTAGTTTTTTTTTAAAAATTACAGTTTTTCGGATAATAAAATGTTAACCGTAAAGGAAGCTCAATCCGGTGATGCTGGAATATATCAATGCCAAGCTATTAATCCATTGGGTGATATTACAAGAAATTTTACTTTAATGGTTATAGGTAACTACCTACAATGGCCATTATTAACATAAATAATAAAATTTTGTAACAAATATTTTTCAGTACCACCAAAACTATTGGGTGAATTTGATCCAATTCAGGCTTCTGTTGAGGGAGCCAACGTTCAATTACCGTGTGAAGTGTATGCATTACCACCACCACAGGTAACCTGGCTATTAAATGGGCATGAACTTATAATTACCGATAATCAAAAATATAATGAATCGACGGATAATTCATTGCGGTAAGTTTAAATGTTTATTAGTTAGTATGCTAAAAATATTGGAATTACTTCACTCTTTGCCTGTTCTGATCTGTGATAGGAATAAGATAAGATATATATATTATCTTATTCCTATAACAGAGCTGTTTTCGTTGAAACATTCATATACATTCCATGATGGCTTGATTCGCCTTATGGTAGAAGATTCTTGCGCCCACATATGATACTATAGATAAGGCACCTGTTATTCTTTTATCGTATCCTAACATTCTTGTCTATTAGGTATGTACATCTTGTACGACAATTATTAAATATCTGTCCTGACAATATACTAAAGTACACGAATATTTTTTTTATCTATTTCAGATTCAAGGCAAGTGCAATGGATTCTGGCATTTATGAATGCAGAGCAAAAAATGACGGAGGAAATATCTCGCAAGAATTGGTACTAATTATTTATGGTATTAATTAAATATAATTTAGATTATAAATCAAAATAAAAAACAATTAAAAAAATTAAATTAAATTAATAAATTTAGTTCAACATTTATTTCAGTTGAACCAAAAATTTATCCCGGTGATGATGAAATCATAACAATTCAATCCAATAATGATGCAATTCTTAAGTGTGATGCAACTGGATTTCCATTGGTAAGATATTACAATTTTTGAATAGGATTTATAATAATACCTGTACCCTAGACATGTATACGTGATTTTCTTAAAACACATATATAAGAAGTTTGTCTTAACCAATGCAATATATGGTTGCATAGGACGTGAACTTTTCCAAATGCAACCATATATTGCAATTTGGAAGTTTACAATCAATTTTTTTACTGTCTAATTTCAAAATTTCAAAATCACAATATATGTGGCGTTCTATAGCTATACTGTCAACTGAATAAACTCATTTATTACAGCCTGGAATAACATGGACCTATGACGGTAGACCATTAGAAAATTCAACAAACATTCAAATATTGGATAATGGTCATATTATAATGAAAAATATTAATAACTCACATGAAGGCGCATATATTTGTGATGCATCTAATGGAATTGGAATAACACAAAAAGTTTTCTATATGATAATTAATGGTGAGTATTAGGTGATAAATTAGAAAACATAATTCAATTATTGTATCTCTTATTTATTTGACTAAAAGATCCACCAAAAATTACATCGGATATACCAAGAAATATGACTCTGCTTCCAAATGACTATTTTAGTTTAACTTGTGAAGCATTTGGAAACCCTGTCCCACGAATATATTGGACAAAAGATGGCGAACCAATAGATACAGGTTTGAGTAATTTTATTTAATTAAATTATTATTTTGACGTATTTATTATGACATAAGATAATTTGCAGTTTAATTAACTATCAATGCTAGTAACATTGCTCCAGATATGCTAAAAATGATAGTGGCAGCCGCGCAAGGGTAACTTGAGCAGGTGGGAGAACTGATGTGGAATTACCTTACTGAATACAGTGAACAAAATTATCAATAATTATTCACGATAGAAATTAGCTTTGTATTGGAATTCAGTGAAAAATAGACTAATTTTAGAACTGGTAGATCTTGCATGGATCACATAACTACATGAATCAATAGTCGAGAGACAAACATTATTACTAATTCTATTCGTTGACTTTAAGCAACCGCTCAACAGTCTTCATCGTTTTATGATTTTCACAATTCTTGAAATCTATGGAATACCGTTCACTAATAGATGAAATAAATTTAAATAATAAATTATTTGGGACGTTTTTTCTATTGGTCTTCTGCAATTGATTCAAATTTCATGTAATCCCAAATTGCATATTTTGAAATTAAATAGTTTATCGGTCTATGAATGCTGGAATTATTAAGTGTTATATATCAAAGTTTTCGTCATTAATCTTTACGTCTAATAGGGTCAGAGCATAAGACTATTTATACGATTATTATATGAAGAAAATCGAACTCAATCAATCATAGTTATCCGATTTATCATATCGGTATCTGGAATCCTCTGTGTAATATATAAGGTCTGGTCAACCAAAAATAATGCGACGAAGAACGATCACTGATGTAGTGAGTGTAATGATCAGATACTCCGTTAAGATTATTTGGTTTCTAGATTAAACTCCGTTTTTCATTTAATGTCCATAATATACCAACGAATTATTAAAAATTCTCAAATAATATCTGCTTCTAGAAACTGACGATCCAAAAATATTACAAATATTTGTGGCTGATAAACATGTAAAGGGAAATTATACATGCAATGCTGAAAATTCTGAAGGATTAGACATCAAAGGAATGGAAATATTTTTCACAGGTAAACACCACACCCGATAACATATCACAAAAAACGTAAATTTAATAATTGATAAAATTTTTCATCTCAAGAACCACCAACACGTCTTCGAAGTGAGTCTATTGATTCAGAAAAGGAGATATCGATTGGAAAGGATATTACATTAAAATGTCCATTTGAAAACTTTAAAAAAATTAAGTGGCTTAAGGTATGAGTCTTTTTTGTTTAATACGTGTACACAGGCATCTGACCATTACTAACCTCCAGATGCTAGTATTTGTAGATTTATCGAGGATAGTTAAAATAAATTTAGTAAAACTATCACATATTTTCTAGCATTTTATTATATTAAATGTGAGCATTGTCAGATGTTCGTCGTATTGACTGGAGTACATCATTTCAGTGAGAGTGGGTTGTAGACATTTTTAACTATACCTCATATTTGACGTTGGCAAAAAACTGAATTTATGGTTTAAATTATTATTATTATTCTCGTTCAGTTGCTTCCAAATAAATGATTCAGACTTTAAAACACCGATAATGCAGTAGTTCGCTATTTTATAGTAAAAAAATTCACTTCAACTAAATCCGTACTAGAAACTATTTATTCATCTGCCTTCTAAATGTCAAGTTATTTTATTGATTACGCATCAATTAAACAATTCTTAAGAATGGCAACTCAGTCTCTTCAATAGTACGATTTAAAATTAATTAATTACTTTCAATAGAGCAATAAGTTACTAGAGGATTCATCATTCAATCAAGAGAACATTTTAAATATTTCCGGTGTTCAATTAAATGATACCGGAAATTATACATGTTTTGTGGAAAATGAAGCAGGGACAGTAAATTTTACATATTTCTTGAATGTTCTGTCACCACCAAAAATTCTTACCAATGATAATGATTTAACCAATGAAGTTATCGATGACGAATCCAAGAATATTGTTGATGTTATTGTTAATGCAGGTGAAAATTTGTACTTAGCATGTAATGTTATTGGAAATCCAGAACCAAAGGTTAGGCTATCATATTTTGACAGCATATTATTGAAGTAATTTTATAATGTTTTCGTTTCTATTTGTTATTCCATAGATTGAATGGAGAAAAATGCACGAACTCATTTCTAAGGATAAAATCCTTGAATTTGATAATCTCAATATGAATCACAGTGGTTTATATATTTGTAAAGCATACAATAATCAAGGATCAACTGAAAAATATTATAAATTAGATGTAATGTGTGAGTATGTCCAATATTCATCCATTGATAAATCGATTAATTGTGGAAATGAGTTTTTGAAAATTATTTGAAACAAATAAATGAAATCTATTTTTTTTTTTAATGTTTAGCTCCACCAATCTATACTGGTAATAATGAACCGGAACAGTTTTTCGAAGCAAATGAAGGTGAAACATTAGTTTTAAATTGTACTGTTACTGGTAATCCGCTACCAGATATTGTTTGGACTAAAAATGAGTAAGTTAATTATTTTACTTTTAATTTAAACTCTCTGTTTCCGTCTGAATGTATTTCATTCGAATTTGTGGGCATACATTAAATTTAATCAATTCATCTTTACCTATTGGTAACTGACAACATCACGGAATTTATTGAATGTAAATTTTTTTTTGTTCCTTTCAGTCGCATCACTTAAACATTTCTCACATTATCCAGCATACCCATCCTTCTCAGGTACATCAATTCCATTGATTTTTTCTTCCTCCAGTGTCTATATCAGACAATCATCATATTTATAACTTTCACTCCACGGGAGTTCAGGATATCAACGAAGAACTGCGATTAGTCTATATCTAGCTTTTAGCATTTCTGCCATACTATATTTTTTTATGTTATAGATTTTATTGCGGATATTATATCCGCAATCTTCAAAACGTTGAGTCCATCATTCTCGAAAAAAGATACTGAGTAACCTAAATTTCGAAACCATTCTACAACTCGTTAATGTACTCAGTCCAACCAGTCCAATTGCTGCGTTTCATTTGAAATC
>JANSTX010004892.1:27789-39486 GCA_027564355.1 Penthetria funebris | reverse complement strand
ATATATCCTTATTTTCCTTTTACTGTCAACAATAATATATGCATATGTGACTACATTTTAACATTTTAAATGAAGTTGAAGAATATATTTGTGCATTGAAAACTAAAATTAACATAATTCTTGTATATGGACATAACATTTTGAAGTGACCGATTTTAGTCATTCAGTTAATTTATTTTCCAAATTTCGAATTTACATTCATTTCTTATTTATAGTCTAAAACCCCTTTACAGATGTTAAGAGCAGCTGGTAATTTCCTTGTTCATTCACAAGATTAAAATTGAATTTGAAAAAAAACAAAATGCAAAATTGAAATTACTATATTTTAATCATTTCTTTATTCTCTGGTCTAATATGTCTAAACAATTCAGTAGAGTTGTGCATAAATTCTCAGTTAGTTGCTTGATGATTTCATTTTGGATTCGGTCGGAAAAAAACAACTGATATCCTCTTTGTATAGCCTTACTCAAATGCCAGGAATTGTCATATAGTAACATGATTCGAGTTTCCCATTGTACCACTTGGATATAAAGTTGGGTTGATTGAGTAACTTAGATGTTAGTCGGTTACTCTATTCATCACCAGTATATGTTCTCAAATATCATTTAACACATCATTAAATGACATATATGCACACCTTTTCGACTCTATTATTAGGCACATTACATAATTGAGAATTTTGGTAATTTTTTTTTTGTACATTTTTAACTATTCATAATTTCTGCCCATAATTAATTAGTTTTTTGTAGCTCGAAAACAATACATTATAGGTACTGCAAATTTATCTAAATAATTGTTGTCCAATATGTACACAATAAATGGATGTTTTATAAAAAATGTGTACATTTTTTTAAAATTATTTGTCTATTATAAGTGGAGCATTTATAGCACATTGTTGACATATTTCTTCGACAATAATATCTATTAATGTTAAGGTGCCAATAAACCCTGCAAAATATGTATTAGTAAAACTGTGTACATCTCACATTTTTGACGTAAAATTATAAGTACATAAAATTGAAGAAGATGTTAACTGCTTAATACATATTTTAATTGTGGCTAAGTGTGTAAATTATTAAAAAAAACAAAAGAATTATGTCACTTGATAAACACTTCCCGGTAATTACACGTAATTATACTTGCTAATGGATAATTGGTCACAAATTTAATTTCAATATATGTATTATTAAAGCCTAGTGCATATCGTCTGATCCATAAATCGATGAATTCAAAAAGTTATCTTGTGTTTTTGACATTAGACAATAACTTTAATGTAAAATTTAAAAAAAATGCATTTTCATTATAATTTTTTAATATTATTTTAAAAACCTTATTTTGAAATTAAAGCAAATTTTCAGAAGTTTTGCGAGATTTACAAATTAAGTTTTTGATGCTGTATGACAGCATGGTTTTCATGTAGTGCTTTTCATATCATTATTGTAATTTTAAGTATCCTTTCAATATTCCAAACTGTAAACATTGTCCAAATAAATGTATTCCACAATAGATTTTTTTTTATTTGCAATGCCTGAGGGTAAAAAAAAACTAAAACTTTCCACTTTACAATGCTACATTTATTAAAGACAATAAATTCAGTATATGAGCTATGTAATGACAAATGGGAGTTTGTGCAAATGGCATTCAAAATTATGATTTTCACATATTTAAAATTATTTTTAAAATTTTAAATAAGAGTTACTTTCTCAGAATACCTCGATTTTATGAATACTCTTCTATGGTCTCTAAGTATAAATGATGGATGACCAGTTTTTCGTACATAGCTTCCAGTTATTTGTGTTAATTTTGATATTGTATGAAATTCCATTTTCCGCTTGCCTACTATTTTTCTGAACTTCTTTTGCCCATAACTTATAATTTCTACTTACATCTTATATCTTTTTAAAAATATTCAATAGATTTGCATATATATATTTTAATTATTTATATAGGTTTAAATTTTATGCCATTATAGAATATTGAAAAAAAAAAGAGGTCGCAAACGGGAAATAAGGAAAAAAAATGTTTAAATCAAAATTTGAATACTAGTATTTTATAGAATACAATAAAAGGAAATGTTTATATGTATCCCATCATAATAGATTATGCTGTAGAATATTCTCGTAACTTTGAATTCACTTTCAAAGGGTCATAAATTACCATAAAATTTTCTACAAAATTTATGTATTACTAAAGCATGTTCATATTCGTATATATACAGCAAATATTTTGTTCAGAATATGTCTCTGATCACATAAATATTTAATGTTACAACATTTATGCTGATTTTGACTATTTTAAATGTGAGATACACAACACTTGATGTTGTTACTGGTAAATATATGTTGTGTATAAAGTGATAAGTATCCTGTGAATTACAGTGTGTGATACTGTATTCCACATAGAGGGATATAATGCTTATATCCAATATACACAAAATATATACAGTTTTAAGCTTCTTTATATAAGAAAATTAATTTTTAATTTAGATACATAGCGATTATTTTAAAATATCATAACATATAGGTGGTTATACACAACACCCTTGATAGCAGATATGTCAATCCTTTTGTATTTTACACTTAGTAGCATAGATAAAAAGGGTTTTCATTTTTATAGTTCAAATTCTTTTTCTTTTTATTTTTTTTTTTGTTTATTACATATGACTTGGTTTAACATTTTTATCATAATTATTTATCAACAAATACTCCTAGTTAAAAAATTTTATTTTTATTCGTTTTTTTTTTTTGCAATTTGACATGATGCCTACAGCATTCGGTAACAAAATGATATCATCTTAATAAACTGTACCGTTATTTGCTATTCTATGCGACATATTTTCATTTTCCGTTAAAATCCTATATATGCAATTTTAATACGGAAAATAAAAAACAAGATTCATTGCATTTTATGTCCTTTAACATTTGAAATTAGAGCAATAAAATATATACTACACATCTATTTTGTTCTCCATATTTTTGATTGTACAGAAATGTACATTTGAAGTTTATATAAGGGATAAATTCAATTAATAATTATAATGATAGATAATTAAATCGCATTCGTCACTGAAATTCACTTAAGTCTTATATATGTGAATGACAAATCAGAGCCACAATACTTTCCTGAATTTTCATTACATTACACAATAAATCCTATAATCAATACACAATATAATGATTCACCATTGGATTTTGATATTAACTCTATAATAATTGTTTGCAATATCTATAAGGTTTAAAGAAAAATCTATTCTAGGTATATACCCATTTGCATTTTAAATAAATCCCATGTTTTTGGTTACCTCGGCTTACCGATTTGGTTGATCATCTGTGTCAGAATTGAAGTGCAACTTGACAGAAGATTATCGAGTATTAAGTAAGAAATTATGCCCGAGTTAAATGAAATTATCATTGCGAGTGACTTCAATGTTGTTGCTGAAAATGCTGGTATTTTCTCAAAATTATTTTTCTTTTTTTAAAATGAATCTCCTTGATTGATTGGTTATCGATCACATGTGATTTTCAGTTTGTTCATTTCTATACATTCTCATCAAAATGAAAACTCTGTGCATATATTCTTACGCCTATTGGCAATTATGTTCATTATCTGATTCAATATACAAAATTCGATAAATCTTGTATTAAATAGAATATTGATACAGAATTTCCGTTTTCTCATGGATGCTATATGATTATTGTACACATAGTGATCAAACATAACAACAGAATAGACTGTGAGCCGTTAGAAGTAATGTTGGACTAAAGCGGTGGAAAAAGGATTATTAAAACCAGTTTTAAATTTCAATGACTATATAAATAAAGCTAATGTTAAGGTTTAGGTTAAAAAAAAACAATATCATATTAGTATTTATTGGCAGTTTGTTTTATGGCGCTATGAAAAATGGATTGACAAAATATTGCGCTTATAATAGTCTGAGCATGGAGTATGTGCCATATATATTACTATTCAATCGATTATATGAATATAATTCTTATCATTTTTATGCGATGCGGTCTTCACTAATACTCAGTTCCAAGGCTGAACTGATCCTATAGTGTATAATTAAAATCCTTGTTTATTATATTCAGTAATGAGATGGCACACCGGTTTTAACACCTACTCAAGTTAATCTTCTACGGCACCTTGACTATCAGTCACTATTTCCAATTGATTATAGAATAATGTTATCGGTTGACCACACAGGTTCAAAAAAAAATTGGGTGTGATTAAATACCTATATTTTAAATTCTGATAAAATGGTTGAAAGGAAGAAATAAGGAATTCTCTTCATATTCATGCTGATTGATGGCAATGAATTGTTGTTGGTAAAATTCAATTATAGTTATACTGAATACATTACTTGCACATTAGAAACGGCGGATTAACATGCCGTTCTATGCGCCCTTGAAACGTATATGTTACATTAAGATAATGATGATAATTATATGAATATGAGAATTGAAAAGTGATGAATATTATCATAACAGAAATTCAAAATTTTCGGCAACAGATGCCGTAGATATTAAGAATCTTTTGACCAAATATAATTCAGGTTATTGAGACATGACCAACAGATGATATAAATTTACATAATATCTCTGATTTCATTTATAAGACTAATAGGACTTTTTAAAAACTAGTTCGCGGAATTCCTCAATCAAAATAAAACAATGTAAATATTTGGGTTTTACCTAAATTCAATAATGTCCTCTCTATTCACAATAAATAGATATAATTTGAAAATGAAACATTTTAAACCAATCACAAAATTCTAATGGAATTATACTGTAATAATTTATAGTTTTCTACAATGAACAGACATAAAATATACTAGACATCATAGTAATCGATCCCAGCACTTCACTTTATAAATTATTAAGTAATGCAAAGTGGTTGGGAGAGAGTATTGCATGATGCTGATTGCAAAACATTTATGCATTGCATCATATATATGTTCAATATAATGTGCATATACGAATATATATGCACGAATATACGTATTTCAGAGTATATACTGAATTACCTAAAAATTTCAGAATAAAAGTTTCATTAAAACAAGTGAAGCAAGTGATATTTTACATTTATTTTTCATTATATATTGGATTTTATGGTGAATGGGTGTTAAATGTAATTGAATACAATAAAGCTCAGAAGAAATTATGAGAACAAGGTATTTTGTAGGAATAATTTGTTGCAATTAAAGTTTTTTTTCTATTTAAATTCTGTGTATTATTGGTTTTTTTTTTTTGTTTGAAACGTACATAAGTAGTTATATGTGTCATTATTTCATTGCAGTGCACTGACACTAAATGTGTCCGATAATGTAAATTGTAAAAAATTTATTTATCATCTTAACTTTTACACCTCAAAGGTGCATAGCCCGGTTTTATTGAATAACCTCCGATGACAGTCTATCACGGCATTTAATACCAAAATTATTTTACTATTTACATATTGACGGGACATGCACGTAATTTATTCAGTTACATATAAAAAGAAGCATAACTCATACGTCCCGATGTTGGAAACAGATATTACATGAGTAACGATTAGCAAATTAAATGTGATGTAATTCAATTTGACTCACTTAAACACTACATTATATGGAATATTATATACTAATTAAATATTGGATGTATCCCATAACAAGTTATATTTTAATAACTGAGCTTATATCCTTATCGTAATTTTCATTTACGTTATACACACACCGCGTACTATTAAATCCTTACTACACCCACTTATTGCTTTTACTTATTCAAATTTTTTTTTATTTTTTAAAAACACTATCCTATCACAATTGACTTTAATTTCAGGTCACCTATAAATTATTTAAAGAGATATTTAAAATATCTAGAATTTATCACAATTATATACGTTCGCTCATAAAAAATCATTAGATTAACAAACCTCAATTTTTAATGATTGAAGTCGTACTAATTTATAATAAAATTTTGTAGCATTTATATTTTAATAAATTTATGAAATAAACAATTTAACTTGGCAATAATTTTTGCAACACAACACCACAAATTTATTTTGATAATTTTATATTTTTAGGTGATTTTTTTTGTATATTTACATAACTTGCAATTTATTACAGTTGCTATTCATATACGTTTAAAAATAAAAACAAAAAAAAAAACCTAACCATTCAGTCTCGAACACACGATATATTCAAATTTATACAATTTTATTGCCCACAAAATAAAATACCATTCACACATCAGTTCCATCAAACAAAATTTACATAGGTTTTTGTAAAACCCTATACCCTATGCCCTATTCCCCTTTTACGAGCTATATTTTCATAACATTAAATGAATGTGGATTGTATTCATCCTATATACTATATATTTCCCATTCATATTACCTATAGTTTATCCATTTTCATATATTGATATAGCCATAAAACATATAAAATATAACCGCAAGGCAGTATGAATTTTCAACAATCAACATAAATACTTTTTGATGTTGCCAAACTATGTTCTGTTCGAAATAAAATTGACAAAAAAAAAAAAGGAAACTGTATATGAATACGCGTTCGTTCCATCATCTATCCAGCCAATGGTAATAATTAAGGTTCTGTTTTTTTTTCTCTTTTGTAGCCTATGATTTCTAAAGGTCATTTTTTTCAAATTAAATGACACTATCCACTATCTGTATAAAAGGAGAATACAATACAGCGATGTACATTTACTGCTTTACATCATGAGATAATGTACAGAAATTTCAGTCTATGTGGAATCGAGAATTATCATTTAACTAATTACTTTAATATGGAAGTTTCGCAATAGAAATTCCATTTAATTATCCTGCTGATAATTACTTTACTATTGAAATCGTCATGTAACTGGTATGATTGTTGCAGATTTGCAAAATTTTAAATAGTCATATAGGCTGCATATAAATTGAAATGATTTTATCATATAAGCATTTGATGCCCATATATTTTTTTTGATATCCAACAGATCCCTATGTTGTTTGCTGTTGGAAGGATTTAATTATGACACTGTTGATTTGGTCATTTGAAAAAGCATGTGGTAATAATTTCTTTTTTAAAGCATAATCATTTTACAGCCTAGATTAAATAGAAGAATCTCTATGATGCATTTACAAATATTTACTATACGTATGTATATTTTAAGGTGTTGTAAAATATTTTCCTTGTATCCTTGATTTTTGCGCTCGTTAGCCACAACAAACTAATGATTCCCTTGACATTTAATGGTAACTTTATTGATCCTCGTATAGTTTGAGGTTTATGGAACATATAATCATGTTTACAATTCTAGTTCCAGTATAATATATATATTTATATATATATATATATATATATGCGAATTGTATAGTACATTTACATTATATAAATGGAATAAAAAAAGAATGATATCCAATAAAAAAAAAAGGTAAATTTTACCACACTCGTCCATAGTTCACCTTTTTCATTAATATAAATCTTGATCCTTCCATAATTTAGTTTATTTTAAAACAGAAACTGTAGGCCCATATAATCAAGTTATATATATTGGGACTTAGAATGTGATTTTATTTAGTTGATTTAATACTATTCGGTCCCCATATTATATTGAATTTTCCACTTGGATACAAGTTGTACGAAATTGTCTACGGGTTTGTTTTTACTCTTATTTGTTTTATAAATTTTGGTTTTGATTATTTTATTATTAAACTAAATATCCTTTTTCTATTTTCTTTTATTTCTCATTATATAACTTCATATATGATTTGGCTTATAAAATACATTTAATATATCCATTATAAATTTTGATTTTTCCACAAACGTTATACATTTTCCGATGGCATTACGATGCTAATTTGTATATGAAATGTCAACCGAAAAACTGCAATTATTTCTATTAGGTATAGTGAAACATGTAGTTGATTGATTAAACATTTGAGTTCAGCTGTGTAAATCCACAGCTATCTATATAGTTTATTTGTGTCAATTTCACTAAGTCCACAAACAAGATATTCTATAGATTTTGAACTTGTGCTGCTAGAACGTAACAATAGGATTATCAATCTCAAGATGTTATAGTAGGTCCAATCCATTCACCACTACTACTGATAATAAATACTATAAATTATTATTAATAAACTATTTCGATGAAATCACAATACAAATTATTACATGGTTACATTGTTGTGTAATTCATTTCACGCTTTTTATTATAATATTAATTTTTTCAAGATCATGAATGTGGCGAAAATGTTATGGTTTTTTGTGTGTTGCGTTAACTTCTTACGACTTATAGTTTAAGATCATATTTACCATCGATCAGATAGATTACATTCTATTTCCCTCCATTATACATTAGTCGTACTTCTGTCGGTAAATACAACTTTGTTTCTAAAATAATTAATATAAAGTCTTAAATTATTTTCACTTAATTCCATCAAAATTACACTATTTTATCCATTGAAATAATTGTGATAATATACAATTTAAATTTATTTTTTTTTAATAAAATAACTATGTTTTAGAATTAATTAAAATTGAAATATCCTTCATATTTGCTATAATTTACGAAACGTACATAAGATCTTAAATTATTCTTAAATTTAATTTGGGTAATTGACAGAATAAATTGATTAATACAACGCATTCCATATGTAATGTGTTTAAGCTTCAATTACCGCATTCACAATGAAAGATCTAAACAACAGTATATTTTTGAATTCGCACTAATTACCAGTGTTCTGGGGATATAACGTTGTTAAGCTATGCTATTTAATGCGTTATGAATCTAACATTGACGTAACAAAAGTTAGGGCATCCACAATAGATCCCTTGGGGATGTTTTGTAGAATTTAGAGTACTTAAAACCTCAAAACAGTCTTAATACGATGATGAAAATTATGTAGTAATAAAACGTATACAATTTTAATCAAATTATGTTAGATATGTAAACATTCAATTATCATGTGTAAAAAAAAAGATTTTTTACTATATTAAATAAATTTATTTCACTGTACTCTACCGTATAAAGTAATACATAATAACAATCAATTCAATGCACAATTGCATTTTTATATCCGTGAATTTTATTCCGATTACCCTTAATGCAAACACATTACAATTTTCTATAAAATTGATTCAACTTTAGTTTAATGTAAACTCGTTTGGATAAACAAAGCTTCGAAATGTATTTGCCAATGCCAGTTTCAATATAAATTAATGATTATTGAGAAAATAGGCTATACACACAGAGGTGGTATACAATACTATTATATATAATATATTTTTGTATGATATTATGGATTCATCTAGAAATAGATATAGTAAATGTTTAGTTTTACTAAAGCTTAGGCATAAATAAAAATGATTGTCTCATGAAATTTCAACCCAGGTAGACTACAACCATTGTGTTCAAGTTAAATTGTCCATAAATTTTATGATATTAAAAATGGTCAATTTAACTTGAACACTTTGGTTGTATAATGTTCCCTGAATTTATTGAATAATTTAGCTATTAAAATCAATGTTACCGGTCCGGTAAGATGGCATACGCAGATCAACTATTCAAATGCATATAATTAATTAATTAATTAATTAGTGTAACTGAATATTTTTCACAATCGCCATTTGATATAACGTTCAGTCCTATCAATTGACTTTATTACAATATTTTCATGTTTGATGCTTAGAAAGTATTGAAAGTAATGGGAGAAATAATCCTAGATATAGAAAAAATGTGGGTACAATTTTTTGAATAGTAAAAATTTTGAAATGATACATGATTTTCTGTCACTAACTAAAATATTCCTTATTTTCGGAACTAGAAACTAGATAATTTGACTTAAATATTATGTCTGGAAAATTTCAACTAATGTTATCATCACACTCATCTTGCAATCTTAAGAAACGAACTGAATGGATTGACGAATGGATATGAACATATGTGAAAATCGACTTTATTTTCTATCCAATTAATCATTCATTTTTATGCGTATATATTCAAATTATTACATAAACAAAATACCAATTCTATTTCTCAGTACCTATAAAATTATTGAAGAGTTAAAAACTTACTGAACACTTTTACCAGTTAGTTGACTATGTTTCCATTTTATGTAAGTACTGTTGTACTTGTACACAATTAAGACAGAATTATAATTCTATGTTTTACCAATTAATCATCATTGCTTGAAATTCATCTTCAAATATATTATTCCAGTATTTTCATTTAAATATATTGAATATATACCCTCTTATATATTAGAGTATTAAATTAAGGAACAGATTTGCTAACGTCTTTGCTATTTAGAGAAGACTTTGATTAAACCAATCACAGATGAAGTGAACCATATATGTGCAAATAAGGGGTAAACTATACGTAGATTTTTTTTTTTTTTCAGTTAGCATTTTCCATTCTCATACAATTATTAAATGGTTCATTTAACATAATATTTCTCAATCAATGTGAAATATATTGATTCAGAATATATCGCTGAAAACAATGCATAATAAATTGAAATTATAATACATTATACTGAATATAACATATATTAACAAGTTAAATAGATTGCAATTTTAAGGGATATAAATTTGAAGTAATCAGACACGAGCTGATATTCCAATGACAAGAGAATCCGTTGATGATGAATCAAACCAAATGGATAAACTGGCTTCCAGTAAGTTTTATATCATATACAAGGGGTACTACATATATTTCAACCCTAATAATGAAAATACAAATATTTCTAACCGAAATTGGTTTTATTGTTTTTCTAAATATTTTCGATGAAGATTAATCAACTTTTCACTGCCTTGGAACCAATTGTCGAGGCACCTTTTCCACTTCAATTAAGATACCACCAAAACAAGTGGTTTCAACCACATCTTCGGTCGTCGAAAAAAAATGTCATTTCTTTTTTAATGTTTGGAAATAAAATCCATAATCATCATAATCGTATTTTTTCGACGTTTCCATGCACCAATCGATACAACCCTTTTTTTTTGAGCGTTTATTAAATTTTGTGAGATCCAACGAGAACAAAACTTTTTCACTGCCAAATGTTCATGCATTATCTTGTTGATGCTAGTCATACTAATGTCCAAGAATAACTCAATCTCATAATATGTCACACATGTCTTGATAATTCACGTCGAAAATTGTGATTAATAATGGCACGAAAATGTTTACGATTTAATTCCATTTATTTTTGAAGACCATGTAAAGAAAAGAAATAGTGATGATAACTCAAAACGTTCTAAATACTTTGATCAAAAGTAATTCTAATCATTTATTATTGACAGCAAATATACATTATGATTATGTGTAATATGAGAACCTAGGAGAAAATAGTTTTGAAACCGATATTTGTAAAGCAGATAGAAGATTCTTATTTTTAATTTGAAACGTTGAATATTATGCTTATTAGTTCATTAAAGAATATAATATAGTATTAATTATTAACTAACTAAAAATAATTATTATCTATTAAGCTCAATAATAATGTCAATATTGATTAAATATCTTGTTTAACATACTTTTTAGCACTTGTAAAAGTAAATGCTGTTCCATTTGTAATGATTGATGAAGGTAAATAAAATATTATAATTACAAAACAGGACCACAATGCTGTATAAATTATGGAATTCTCAATTATATTTCTTTAAATTCTCATTTTGATACATACAAATACACATACAAACAGTCAAGTTTCCGT
>JANSTX010004892.1:0-27689 GCA_027564355.1 Penthetria funebris | reverse complement strand
ATGGAATTCTCAATTATATTTCTTTAAATTCTCATTTTGATACATACAAATACACATACAAACAGTCAAGTTTCCGTACATAGGACGAAACCACCATGTAAAACCATGGTTTACTCGATCACGAGGAAACCACGACTTTTAACACTCCATTACTGCCATATATCGTGATCGAACTATCGGTGAAACAGTATAAATATAAAGATGGGTTGAATAGCTTCGATGATAGTCGGCCTCACGATTCGTTAAGTTTTTTTCAATTATTTTGTTTTCTAGATGCATACTGTTATTTTACTGTATACGATATTTAATGATGAGGGATTGTGACAAAGATAGAAAAGAATTTCTTCGTGAATATTTTCAATAAGATCTTTATATAATAATATAATTAAATGAATTAATCGAATATCGCTGTTAGTTATATACGTTATATGCATTTTATTCAATAAGATTTGTATATTATTACGATTGAATAACTTTCATTATGCCTCATTTTATTCTAAAAAAGAGCTTCTTCGGAAATTATCTATCGCAGTCTGTTGTCTTCAATACTATAATTTGTGATCTATGAAAGAACAAATTTCTGTAAAAGAATGATTCAATGATCAATTACAATATGTTTTAAGTAATTGGTATTGATTTGAGTCTGTACATTATTAAATTAGAATTCCATCTAATGTAGAATTTTAAAAATTTAAAGAATTTTCTTATTGATTATAATTCAAATCCTGAATCATTTAAATATGCATAATACATTTAAGTGCTACTCTAGCATCTCTAATTAAAATTATATATGCAGTAAAAAACAATGATGATAGTATATAGTATACGAGTAATAAGTATATCTATCTATCTAGAGAAATGTGTACGGGAAGGAATAAATATATGTGAGATAAAACAGACATTTAACTAATCGATAATTATTTGGTACAAAAAAGGAAAAAATTATAAAAAGGCAAACAGTTACTGAAAGATTGCCAAAAGATGGATAAAGTGCTAAATAAATTATGATTTATTGCTGCACAAAAATGTATTCCAATCACCATGATTTATTTTGAAAGGAGACGAAACACATGTCACATGATTGGTAGCTCCTAGCAATGCATACACAACATATAACTAGTACGAGTATATGCAACAAATTATTTTGCATTTTATCTATCCTTGTGTAAAAAGTATAAATTATTTTATTTTTATTAAAATGACATAAAAATTATCGTTTTCAAACTGAAAATAAAAATTATTATCGTGATTTTCATATCTGTATTTCGTCGACAATACGTCTTTCTCTCCTATATGTAACGTATATTGTCAAATTGACAATAAAATCATATATTAACTTGACATAAATCTTCGAAAGCAATTAATGCATATGATAATCACAAATCCATTTAAATTTACATGATTTGGATTAAATACGATTCAATAATTGTAACACATAGTTATGTTCATATAATGTGACGCTTGACACAGAGAATTTGGAAAACATGAACTATTAATTATGGATTGAACAAGACTGAAGGTACTATTTACATATTCGAATATATATATCTACATAATTGTTAGCATTGTCTAACATAATATCGTATGCACTTTCAATGTTATTTAGAAGAGAGTTGATGTACAATATAAGCTTGTAAAAGTATTAATATGCATGAAAACGTTTTCCTAGATATTCTTTCGTACCTAATTACACATTTTCTATCGATAATTTCTAATTAAGGGTAAATTATGAATTATAAGAAATATAATATCAATTAAATTTCAAAACAGTAATTCGATTAACTGTGATAATATTGCGGAAATGTTTCTACTTGTTTGTGCAAATTCTGTTACTTTTGTGAGCGGTAAGAATAATAATTTATTCTCTACAATTTAATTCAATTCAATTCAATTCAGAAACATAATACTTTAATAGAGGTTTTCTTCTATGGCATATCGGTCAAATGTATAAAAAAATATAAACTAATAACATTGATTGAGACTGTAGAATAATATCATGTATATAAATGTTGAACATCATACAGTAATGGGTTGAAATGAACGTTAAAAATACTGTAGAATTTAAGTTATCTCAATCAAAACACCAATGGATGTTGAACTGTGGTTTCGAACTAATAGTTCTTATCAGTACAGTAATTACCCAACAGACAAGAAAAAAAGTTGCTAAATGACGAAGTTTCATAGGCGATAAATTTATAGAAAATGTTTTCATGAACGAAAAGCACGTGGTAAACCTATAAAAGTAGTACACATTTTGTAAATTTAAGGCACGTGTTTACCTTCAGAATAATTGTGTATTGGTTTATGTACTCCTAATAACATTTATTATTAATTATAATATTAATTTTTGTTTTACTATTACTGCATATAAGTAACCCAAAAATGCAATTTTACCATGCATACTCCTTGTATTTATTAGTCATTAATTTCAGTGCCATTATTTTCAAGTCAGGAATTAACTGAAGAACTGTTTAAGATAGTACAGAATTTATTTCATGTATTTTTACCAACTCTCATATAAATATCATATAGCGTATATTACAACCAACATTGGTGAATTTATTTTTTTGTGTGGAACTTATTTGAAAATATAATTATTTAAATGGAGTAACTTTTCATACGTTTTTAATTATATAATTTAAGTGGAGTACTTTTCATACATTTTTATTTATTAATATCACAAACAATTTCAGAATACAATTTTTGATATTGTTTTGTACAAACATTAATTTTATTTTCTTTTTCAGCTTCTTTGGGGCAGTTCTCCTATTTGTGCCGCATCGATCACACGCTACTACTAACATATATCGTAATGGAGTTATTACCGAATGAAGGTAAATATGGGTTGAATAAAGATGATTGTCGGCCACATTATTCGTTGGGTCAGTATTTCGATTAATTCATAATAAAAATAAATTTCAACTTTGATCTCCAGCATAACAATCTCGAACACTTGAAACTGAACCAGCTCAACGTTATAATATATTTTAAGTAAATCTCAATTAATTGGTTATACGAATTTTTTCAATTTTCCAATTCTCAATACTCATATGTAATGGAATAACATATGCTTTTATATACTTTAATAATATAAATTTAACATGGAAAATATCTGAAGCGTATGCTAAACTTTTCGAAACATTTATAAGAAAAGTGCGCTCAAAGGTATGAAAACAATATATTACATTTTATCATAATTTTGAGCATAATCATTTCGTATATACTATAGAACTTTCAACAGTAGAGGATATGTTGTTTTTAATATTAAAAACTTTTTCAATTTTAAAATTTAAACATGATGATTTCAATATTGCGAATTATAGTGTCAGATTTATATTGTGTTCCAACATAATTGTGAAATAGTATACACAATTCTTTAACTATCATCAAGGTTACTTATAAATAACTGACATCGAGGTTTCTTAAATAACTATAATTGAAATTTATCAAATGGTAAATATAGGATCAATCACAATTATTCAATTATTCATTTAAATATTTCAACAGAGTGGTAAATAAATCCCCAGTCACTTTATAGTTTGGTGTTGAGATGCCTTTACAATTCGCCAACAAACATGATTAGCATCATTATTTTACACTCTTCATTATTGACATATATCGTGATCGAGTTACCAGTGATAAAGCGTGGAGGTGAAGATGGCGGTAGAGGTACATTGATGATAGTCAGCCAGTCCATTCAGTCACCTTCACAATAGAATTTAATATTAATATTATGAGATTTGCTGCCAAAATCTTCTTATTTTACACTACTTTAGAATGATCACTTCTAAAAATACAGCAAGAAAACTTGGTTTCTTGCGTCGTTGTAAGACATATTGCAGTGCGGAAAAATCCATTATGGAAAAAAATGCCAATTTCTATAAAACATATATAAGGTCCCGAATCTAGCACTTTCTTATATTTTATCTCAGTTAATAGCAATTTTCATATCATATACTTCTCATCTGTGGAACAATCATTTCGGTGGATTTATGCATTTACTGGACGTTATGGCCTCCTAAAGTTCAAATCAAATGTGCGGACACATTTCTTCGTATCGATCCGTTATCTTCTAATTCCATATATTAACCGCACTTAAAAGTTGTTTTGTATTAATAAACACTTAAGAGTAACCATAAAATAAATTTAATATGAAGGTTTATATGGGTTATGTTTAATATAATAGCTATTACAACGATTAACTTCGTTTTCGAAGTTCAAATTTGAATTTTCAGATATGATAAAAATATCGTAGAATATATGACACCCTGATATAACTTTTATTTCTCATAATTTGTTGTTAATAATATTAATATTTAAGACTTTCAGGTGCAACAAAATAAATACTATAAACTCTATTCCACGGCCGTTTAATCAAAACAATGCATTTATTTGTTACATTTGCAGAAATGCATTACCAGAATATATTGTCTCAGGATTTATTTTAACTCTTATTTAATGAGATCTAATAAAAGTGCCAAATTATAATTTTATACACATTATAATGAAGGAGTCTAAATTTAGATTCTCTGGTTAATCACACTTGCATCCCATGTATTGTGTGAAAATTTAAACAATAATGTGCATTAAAATGTGAAATTATAAGATATACGATAGTTTAAGTAATTAATTTAAAAAATATAATTACCATGAGTAATATTTTCAATAAGTGTATAATCAAAAAAAGTGATCCACTTGGAAGGTATTTTTAAAATTTTAAAATAAAGTACAGAATTAATGGAGTTTGTTAATTTATTTTTTTTTTTTTTAATTCATAAAATGAATTTGTAAATTTATATTATCCATAATAATTTATACCGAAGACATGTTGTTGCCACAACAAGCATTAGAAAAGGTGATATATTACTAGTTGAATCACCATCTGTTGTTGGTCCATACTGGGAATCTAAATTATGTTGTTTAAATTGTTTTAAAAAATCAATGAGAATGTGCAAGTAAGTACTCTATCAAATTATTTATTATTAAAAATAAAATACTATTTTTAATATCATTTATAATCATAAAAAAAAACATATAGAAATTGCAAAATTGCACCATTATGCATGGATTGCACTCATCATGATAACAATGAATGCAACTTTTTATTCAATGCAAATTTAAAAAGTAACTTTTTAATAGATCATTTTGATGTTGTAACACCATTAAGGTGTTTACTTTTAAATGAAAATGAGAAAACAAAAAATATTTATGAGGATATTTTGAAAATGGAATCACATTGTGAATCACGAATTGGGACACCAATTTGGAAAATGCATGCTAAAAATATTATAAAACCATTAAGAAATGCTAATGTTTTTGAAAAATTTTTACAAACTACTGTAACTGATGAGTTAATACAGAAAATTTGCGGTATATTAGATGTGAATACATTTGAAGTGCGAACACCTACTTTTGCAGTAAATTTATACATCATTTATATGGTCGCCTATAAGTTTATTTATGTATTATATTGAAATTACAGGAATTTCCAATAAGAGGCCTATATCGAAATGCTGCCCTTTTAGCACATGATTGTGTTAGCAATACTTTTATAACAGTTGATAATTCAAAAACTTTAAAAATCTATGCTTGTATTAATATTAATGAAGATGATATTATTTATAATAATTATACGTCAACTTTATATGTAAGTATTTAGCAATTTAGATGTTTTAAAAACCATGACTTTTGAATCTTGGCATTAAGTATGGTAATTACTGTTCAATTTATTTTGGATATGTACAACTTTTAACCTATAATTAATTTCGTTTTTCTTTAATAATATAGGGTACTGCTGAACGTAGAAATCATCTCTTGGAAACAAAATATTTCTACTGTAATTGCAAACGATGCTTAGATCCAACAGAATGTGAAACTCATTTAAGTTCAATTAAATGTCTTTATTGCAGTGGTATGTACATGTTAAAGGAAATAGATAAATCTTGGAATTGTAATATATGCGATCATTCATTGCGAAATATCGAATTAAGAAACATTTTAATTGATGCCAGAAATGAAATGGATAATAATGATATTAATTTTGATATCATAAATGAATTTATTTATAAGTATTCTAGAAAATTAGGTCCAAATCATTATTTGGTAATTGAATTGAAACAAAAATTGGCCGCAATTATAAGAAATATTTGTGAAAATGTTAATGTTGGTGTTAAACATAAAAGTATTCTGGAAAGAAAATTTGAAATATGTAATGAAATACTAGTGATTGTTCGAAAATTGCAGCCTGGAATATCTAGATTAACAGGTTAGTTTATATTATCTTACCTTCATCTAATAACCATGTTAATCTTTTTAAAATTTGACAATATTTACAAATCCTCATTTGTTAAGTACGCGTAGTTTTAGCATAATTTCCCTAATATTGGAAGCTCTCTTAAATATTATTACAAGGTAATTTAAATATGTCAATAAAAATTTATTCAGAAATCATTTGAACTCTATTTCTCATCTTCTACATTGCGTTCACGTTGTTATAGATCTCAAAGGTAGTGGCTTTTGCATAAACAGACTATGTAGTGCACGAATAATAACTTATATAGTGAAAGAATATTAACTTATTTATTGAAGAACTGCACCCATAATATTATGAATCTGAATATATTCTTATTGTTGTATTTTATCTTTTCCATAATGGTGATCTGTGATAACAAAAAAATTATTACAATTTCAACAACTTCATTTTCTTTCAGGCATTGCCTTATATGAATGTTTTACATCACTAGTTGATTTACTTAAAATTAATTATACTGAGAAGAACATATCAACAAAGAAATATATGGTAATTTAATAAAAGTTATTTAATTTTAATTCTATTATTGTCAAATTTATCTAAAAATATTAAATTATACTTTTACTTCTAATTTCAGGAAAATTTAACAGAAGCTGAGCAAATAGCCAAAGAATCTGTTAGTATTCTAATTTATGAACCAATTTCAACGCCAGAAGGTCAATTGTCAAGAAAAGCTATGTTTGAATTAAAGGAAATAAGAATGAAAATCATTCAATTAAAAAAAGTCCTTAAAAAGGAAGGCCACCACAATCTTAGAAAAGGCAACAAAAATAAAACAAGAACATAATTTAAGAATTTATAATAATTTTGTCTATAATCAATAAATTTTCATTCTTAATTATTTGCATTAGTTGATTATGATAATTCCCACAGATCTTTTTCGTTTGTATTGATTCTTATCATAAAGGTTCCACTTGCTTCGTTTATATTTCAATGTAGAATTTTATTAGAAATTCATTATAAACAATAAATTTATCATCATCCTGATGATTACAGTCAATTTTTGTGTGTCAATATATGATTAGTACAATTTTCTTTTGTTTTGTATAGTATTACCGCTATATCAATTGTTGAAAAAAAAATCAATTATTCGTTCAAAGTATTTATTAAAGAACGTCAATTGACTAACTTGTAAAAACTTTCTTCCAGAATTCAATTAACATTTAGTTACCGTAAAGCAATATGAATTTCAGTACTTCAACTAATAATTTAATTAAGAAAAAATATATTTCAGAATTAATTCCGTCATATTCAGTTGAATTAAATATTCAGTAAGGGACGTTTAGATCAAACAAATCTGAAATTATAAGTTTAAAATAAAGACTTCTTAAACTAACTAAAATTCATCACTTTTTACTTACATGGTAGAATTTCCTAAAATGTCATCAATAATTCCTATTAAATCTTTTACAATAGTTAATCTGTTAACACAATTTATATCACAATAATAGCAATTAATTAATAATTTTTTAAAAGCTGGATATTTTTCATGTATATACTCAGGTATTGAATGTAACAGTCCGCTATTAGAGTTACCATATAAATCCTCATTTAATAACTAAAAATAATTATAATATTTTAGAAAATTCGAATGCAAACTTGATTATTTAAAATATGCCTGACTTACCTGGCATATTGAAAAAATGTTAATATCACTTAAATGATGATTACATATATCATTTGGGATAAATGCAAAACATCCAGAACATTCAATTATACCATGTTTGTGTATTTTAAACCATGTATCAGGAATAATAGCATTATTCATCGTATCAAAAGTTTCAGTGTCCAAAATAAGAAAACTATCAAAATCAATAAAATTAATCGCTAGTGTTTCTTCGTTAACAACTATATTATCGGGCATTATATCTGATAGATAAAATCTGAAAATATCGATATAAAAACATCATTTTAATTTTTTAAATAAATGGAAAATTATAACAAAAGATCAGAACAAAAATTGTTAAATTGTATCAATTTAAACTGAAACATTGATGTCCAATCATGCTAAAGATTTATTTAAATAAATTATGCATATATAGTACCTAAATCCATTGTATCCAAATGTAAATTGTTGTCCAGCTTCAAGAATTTGTTTAGCTAAATTCAGACGAATTAAAAATGTTCTATCAAAGAAATTAGTTAAGGTCTGACCACCATATTCCTGAATTTGTACCAAACCACATGTTTTATATATTATTGGTGTAAATCTATGTTCCCTCAGCAATGTCGATATTATTAATGCCTCTGGATTCATATATAAAAGTATTAAATTATGTAAAATTTGACTATCATCATGTGAAGAAATATTCTCTAGAAATCTATCTAATGAATCTACTTTACATATTTTAATACTTTCAATGTCATTTATATTTTCAAACTTCTTATAAATTAAATATCTCCATTCATTATAATTAATTTTAATATCTTTAGGGAAATTAGTAATTAAATTTTTTAATTTATCTGCTTCATCTTTTATATATTTTAACACAATTTTATTAGTTTTATTATATATTGCGTATTGAAACTTTCTATTGGAAAATAGAATATTAAATAAATTTTGAAAATTACTTTCAATTTCAATATCATTAAGAAATGTTATAAAATTTTTGATTTCTTCATTTCTCAAATGAAAAGGATAATTTTGATAATTATTTTCACATAATTTCATCCAAATTAATTTATTATTATCAACATCTAAAATTGGATATTTGAAAATCAACATAATGTAGAATATTATTTTCCATTTTAAATTTCCAAGCATATTTGAGAATTTATCTGAAATTATAAAAATTGGAGTGCATGTTTAATGTAAAAAGAAAAATGTTGAAGGACAATAATGGCATTGAAATATCGCAAAAATTAAACTATTACCAAAATGTTAAAAGAGTTAGAACACTCTAAGTCTTCATAATCTCAAAATGTCTTTACACTAACCATTCTAATGACTGACAGATGCTAATCTTTTATACGAAACATATAGACTTCGTGAATATTACATGGTGTCAAGCATGCAAACATGTCCAATAAATTGAATTCTAATGGACAAATGTTAATTATATAAGTCTTTATTAATTTATAATATAGTCAAGTACACAATCATTTCACCTGATGTTATTTACTTGTTTAGTTACATTTTAATATTTTGCGAACTAAGAGGATAACCAAAATTAATTTCCAAGTATAATAAATTATACTACATTGACGATGTGTTCTGAAAAATGTGATATTTTCATCTAACCGATAACATATACATTAATATAATTTAACACTTTTATATAAAATTTAAATATAATAATATAATTTATGTTATATTTTTAATTTATTTCTTTGTTTTGACAATAAATCAATCACCAATTGTAGTTATGTTTTAACGAAATACAAAAATATTTCATTAATTCTATTTTTGTTTTATTATATAATAATCAATATTGAAAATTTGCGACGCACAGATTGGCCGACATAATATTAAACAAATAATTAACTAATAAATTAGCATTTTGATTCACATTTGATATTATATATGTGTTTAGAAACCGCCAAATTAATATTGTAGTACCTACCTATAGCCCATTAAGGTGTACAAGTTTAGATATATAAAATAGAATTGATATTAATTTTAATTAATTCAAACCAAACTTAATGTATATATTGTGTAATATTCCAGAAGAAAAATTAAAATATCATTATTGATATGCTTCAATCCAAGATTTCGCAATTGTACTTAAATAACATATTTGCCACAATTTAGTATATTGAGCTTGAAAATACTGTTTTCCTTGCCGTCTGTATTTCAATTAATTAATATAAATTTCTCATTAATTTTACTGTTTGCGATAGGAATAGTAATTTTTGTTGTAAGTAAGACATACAAAAAATTTACTTAATCTTTTTCAAAAAAAATCAGATTTAAAATATTCATATCTTTAAATTATTATTGTTTTTATTTAATAATTCTTTGTAATCTAATCTAATGCAGTTTTTTTTTTTTTTTCTTACTTCTTTATATAGTAAAAAATATAATTTTTGCAATTAAATTATTCGAAACATAAATACATAAATAAGTGATAAAATAATAATAAATTAAAATTTTTTGATTTCGTTTCAGCCATAAATTGATTATTTATTTAATTTGCAGCATTATTATAATAAATTAAAATAAGTTCAAAATTTAAATATAAACATTAATAAAGTCTACCGGTTTTCTACTATACATAACACGATGAAGTATCGCCAATTCAATGAAATAATAGTTTAAGTCCATTCATTAAGTTCAAATTCCTATATACTGGGTGAATATGTTTCGGATCGATGTTTTTTTTTTTTTATGAATAACTATCTATGATTAATAATTATATTTTAATAACATTTCCGCGATTGCATTTCGAATGTTGTCCTTAAGCATCAGTATTTATTCCTCAATTTATTTGGTGAACACCTTGCTCGACAAAGTAACATTGAGCTGGTGTGTGATGTCAATGTATATATGTATTAATCCATAGCATCTATTAATAAAGTATTAATATAGTCAGCGAAACTGAAATATACCTTGTCACTCATGATGATTTTTTGGATATAAAATTGAGGTAGCCTCTACTGCAATTTTTTTTTTTTTTGCACGGACATTCACGAATATGCCTTGCACTGCATGATCATACGTCATTACTGACATATCTCGCCGTGATCGAGTTACCGGTGATACCACGCGGAGGTAGATATTGGTTGACTAACCACGATGATAGTCGCATCACACTTCATTCGTCACCCATAATACCTGACAAACATATAAACGATTCTGTATTTTCCGGTCAAAAATCTTAATTAGTGATAAGATTGATAAATTTGATGTAATTATCATATTAGAAATAGGAAAAAATCTATGCACATTATCCAATTTCATTTTGTAAGAATCGAGATTATATAATGATAATTCCAGCAGTAGATGCAAAATTAATCTATAAATGTTTTCTTTCTTTCATATTTTTGCATAATTTTTGCAATAATAATCATCGCAATTCACTTCAAATGCATAATGAACAACATAATGAAATTAAAATATTAACGTTATATTTTCTTTCATTCATTCCTTTATCACTTAAATCATTTACTACTTTATGGAAAGCTTCGAGTTTATTTTCATTAATGAAAAAAAAAATGGCGGATGTTGTAATTATATTTAGAACGGAAATCTCTCATCTCTTTCGCTGCTAGTGATAAAATATGAGAAAAATTCATTCATAAATTTTAAATATAAGGGCATTGACCCATTTTCCAATTATGTGTGTTTGTTTTGCATATGTGACAAATAATGAATGAAATAAATTGTCGCTTTCATTTTGATTGAAATGTACGAAAAGTTATAGTATGTGAAAATTGTGAATTCACTTTAAATATTTATTAAATAAATTAAAATATAAACTATTATTCAATATTTAAATTGATTTCGTCATTAATATCATTAATATAATTTCTGTCTAATAATCATGTGTGTTGTTTGTAACAAATTATGGTATTAAAATTATTTATTGTGTATGTGCCATTATTATATACTTAAGATATTTAAATATAGTGATCAAGACAGTACTGTGTGACACTTTATATAGGTTGAGTAACACCTAGAGGTTAGCTGAACTCTCCAAATTTTATGGAAATGTGATCGTGACCAAAATAATAGATTAAATGTCTTGATTGTAGACTTGGTGTAAAATTATGTCACCAAAAAATACTCTACACTGCTAAATTAGAATCTTTATATTAATATATTGGAAATTAATATATTTATAATATATTATTGTGTGTCCAACTAAAATATTTAGACATTTATTAATAATTACAATAAACATAATTCAATCAAATTTAAATGTCTTCAAGCATAATAATAAATGAATAATAAAATCAAAAAATATATTAGTTAGTATAATATTTATTAGATCAATTCTAGCACAACTTTTTGCCACCATGTAGAAAATGATTTATGTATAATATGTTCTTTCAAATCTTACAGTCTTCATTTACCTTGAGCTTCAATTTAGGTTCGTCAATCTTTGAAAACATATGGGTATATAAATCTTTGTACTTACCTCCTATGGAAAAAACTGGTATGTATTTTTTATAAATACAAAAAAAAAACACAATTACGTATTACTTTTTTTTTAGCTTAGCTTAGCTTAGTTCAATTTAATGATAGAAAAGACTATCGAGAATACGTATTTGATTTGTATATATTAATACAAAAATACAAAAGTATGTAGTATATGTAAGAACCCATATGTTAAAGAGATTCGTGAAATAAGCATTTTTTTTTTTATATTATTATTTTTCAAGCATCTAAATACATATGTGATATGTTTATGTTTTTTTTTTTTTTAATTTTATTTTTGTTCATTTAATGTAGTGACTTTGAACGAGCGTCCGTCAGCGCATAACTTAGTTCAGCTTAGTTTGAAAATTTATTCGCGACTTAAATGTATATTAAATGGACTGGAAAATAATATTCAAATTAAATTCAGATTATTGATTAATTGGAAATTAGTTTTAAATTTTGTGTAATATTCTATTTTAAAATGTAAGTGTCAAATATATATATATATATATAGTTTCTAAGAGTAATTCGACCAATTTACTGGGTTTAAAATTATCATGTATAAATAAATATACAATATATATTTAGGTATTGAGTTAAAACTTAAATTATGACAATAATAGATTTTGATTTGATGTAATCATTATTGGTAGTAGTAATTTCAATGAAAAATGTGACTATAAAAAAATAATAATTTGCTAAGTGATAAAATTTGAATATTTAAATTAATATAATATTTGTTATCTTAAGTGTTTTGAGTACATGTGGTTTGTGGTTGAGTGTATTTATTTACGTAAATTAAGGAATTATTTTCAAACATCAAAATAAATTTTAGAATATGCTATATTTTATTTTAGTAGTTATTTTATTTTAATTCATATATATATATATATATATATATAACAATAAGATATATTAAAATATGAGTCAACAAACAACAACCATTGATCACGATATCTAACTATAATTTGCAATAACGCCGATCGATATCACCACAGTATGTATGTTTAATCCAATTCAACATTCCTCAAGATCTGTGAGGCTTCACAAATTCTCGTTTAAAATTGCTTTCGATTAGAAAATCGTAATCAACTTACCGGTAACACCGCATATAGGTAATATGATGAATTAAGTAACCTCAATGATAGTCAACCACTTTATCCGTTACCGGTAGTATTGATAAACAATTAGTATTTTGTAATTAGCAACAAGCCCATGATTCTATTAGCATACCAACATTTATGTTTATATTTTTTAATTCTTACTACCTAGATAAAGACATGGTGTAACAGTAAAATGCGTAGTAATGCCTACTATACATTTTATACATATATGCTAGATATTCTGCTACAACAACTCATGCTATTACAAAGTTGTCAGCGTCGCTTTTAATTGCAAAAGATGCGCAACAACTTTCTACATATT
Source organism: Penthetria funebris (assembly GCA_027564355.1). NCBI lineage: Eukaryota > Metazoa > Arthropoda > Insecta > Diptera > Pleciidae > Penthetria > Penthetria funebris. The sequence goes on along the minus strand of JANSTX010004892.1, from coordinate 13,872 downwards.
TCATCCTTAGACAGGAAAACTCTATCTATAATCGTTTTCGAGATATTTGCATTTGCAAATAAAATACATCTTCTATAGATTCTGATCTCCTGACACAAACCCACAAACCTATGAAATGTAGCAACGTTTTTCACATCTACAACAAAAAATGCAATTTCTCATAAAACGCTTGGAGATAAAGACATGTTGCAAACGGTAGAATACGTAGTAGTGCCTACTATACATTTTATACATATATGCTAGATATTCTGCTACAACAATTTGTTTAAAAAAATGAAAAAACTGATGCCGTTACAAAGTTGTAAGCGTCAATAATTAGTAGACATCCTGTATAATGTAAAACGTTTGCTCACATAAACATAGAACATACTGTGATAAAAGAATTAAAATTACGAGCGTTACTGCTAATCGAAATTGTGTCTTAATAAATTTTCAATTTAGTGAACATTATATTTACTATTTAAAAAATACAGTAGTATAGTATTTGATATTTTATTTATTTTGATGTATATATAGATAAATTTAATACTAACTATAAACATTCTAGTCGTTACAACACTTGACACAAATGTAATTAAATATTTTGAATTCTTCCAAATATTAGAATTGTTGTGTAATTATGTGGTGCTGTATAGACAATACAAGTATTGTTATTTATGTTTACTGTTATGGATAATGTTAAAACTGTACTACACATATACATAGTTACATCAATTATTAGTATAATTACGATAATTGATCAATAACATTAGAACAAATTACTATTCTATACAAATTAACTAATACTATATAGTGAATGTAGGTATTTATAAGAGTATATGAACTCGTACAATTAATTTAATAAAACGTTTAAAATGAATTCACAGAAATGGCGTAATATTTTTAAAATATAAAATAGTACAATATGCATTGCATATGCAAAGGTGGGTTATAAAAAATAATTATATAAATCAGTAATAGTTTTTTATCCACGAATATACATATTGAACTCTCATGTGCAAAGACTAGATCAATTGCGTCTTTTGATTTTATTATTATTTTAAGTGTATTTTAAGTTAAAGATTTTACATATATAATTAATAATTTATCTTATAATTTTCAAATTTACAAAACATAATTTTAATTATTAAAATAAAATAAACCGAAATTTGTGTATATATACAAAACAATATTTGTAATGCAATATGACATTACACTAATTATTTTATATATCACTTATTGGATTAAACATTTTTATTATGTATATTATTGATGATTGATTATGTTGATGTTGATATCATTTCATTATACTTAACATAGAGTCAAGTTTTACTGATTTTTATATTATTTCGATTGCAGTACTTTTCAAATAATAATTAATTGTTTTATTTCTCTTAATATATAGATAATTATAAAATAATCAAATTTCAATTATATAAACATTATGTTGAATGGAATTCATTATAATAATAATATAGTAACAAAATGTGACATACATATTTAAAATAACTATATTTTACATTATTATCATATAGTAATTCAGTAATAAAAATGTAATTAATATTTTAACAGATAACGATTTGGATTAATGTGTATGTATTATCGGGAATAATATTAACCAATAACATTGTTTTAAAATCAACAGTAATTTAAAAGAGACTGAAACAAGAGTCTTGTCGCATGTGTATCCATACTGTACAATTATTTGCACATTTAAGTTTTCCTCTGTAACATAGCCAGAATTTATTTTAAAATACAAAATAATTAATCGAATGCATAATATATTTTTTTAATAACACATCATACATATTTTATTTGTAAACAAATTGATTAGATTAGAATTTTATTGATAATTATAATAAATATTTTCATTTCAGATGACACTAAGGAATTCAGGTACCATTGGCAGCATGGATAATCTAAAAAATCGTCTAAAATATTTGCTAACTCAACAACGATATACAGATTGTTCATTTAATGTAGACAATACAATAATAAAATGTCATAAATTAATATTATCAACGGCTAGTCCTGTATTTGAAGCAATGTTTTATGGTCCATTAGCCGAACAAAATTGTATTAATATACCAGATATTAATTTGGAAATATTTCAAATAATGTTAGAATATATTTATACCGACGACATTGACAATTCACATAGAACAATTGATAATATATTAGAATTATATTATTGTGGTGAAAAATATTTGATGGATAATTTATTAAAAAAATGTACCGAAATGTTACTGTCAATATTACAACATGAAAATATATTTAAGGCAATTGATTTAACAGTTTATATGAATTTAAAATCATTATTAACAATATGTATGAATTATTTTTCAAAGCATATATTAAATAGTAATAATTTTTCAAAAATTATTTCTCAAAATAATTATCATACATCTAAAGAAACCCTTAAATATATCATTGAGCAAAATTTCAATGAAAAACCCTTACACATTGTGTGCCTAATAAAACAATGGTGTAAAATGGAAATTAATGTTAATTCGGATATACAAGAGGATAATGTACAATGTTTTCTGGAAGATATGAAAATTTCACAGGATTTTATAAATAATATAAAGGATACAACATTTGTTGATAATTTAAATAAATTTCCATGGATAATATGTCAACGGACTTATTATAAACCAATTCATCCATTACTTATTGGACCAAATGTTAATTGTTTTTCAACATCAATTTCATCAAATCGATTTATTGGACTCAAATCGATATTATTAAATAGTCGTTTGCAACCAATTGTTCGAGATGCACAAAATAATTATACTGAAAATGTTATTGTAAAAATTACAAATGAAAAATTATTTGATGAAATTTTATGCGAAAATTTTGTCCTATTTAACATCGAATTCAATTCATGTGTACGATTAATATTTGAAAATACAATTAATTTAGCAAATGATACACTATATAAAATTGAGTTAATTTGGGATAATAAATCCATTGGTTTTGAATATCCACAAAGTATATTTTCATTTATTGAAAAAACAAATTTCTGTACTCTATTGTTTGATAAACATTTGGATAGTAATCTAATTAATGATCGTGGTAGTATTTTAAATGGTCTCGAATATATTATTTTAGATTAAACATAATTTAATTAAATTTTCAACTAATTTTATCGAATTATAAATTTTTATGGCTATTCATATATGGAACATAATAAAAAAATTTTTGATGGCAATTGCTACTGACCAACAGAAATTATCGGTTCAGCATATATATATATATATATATATATCTAGAATTGAATTCGATAAACTTAAATAATGAGCAGAATAGATAAATTTGAAATTATAGAAATAAATTAGCAAATAAATATAGTTTATAATGTCACATTTTTTATTTTACCGCAGGGAGATCAGTACATCCTCGATAATATTCAACCACTCCATTCGTCACCAAATGACTTAGTTTTAGAACCGTGTATTTGAAGGGAACAAGCAGGTCGAAATGCTGGAAAAATTTACATATTATTTCACTTTAACCAGGCGTTTCATAGAATCCGCATGGTATGATATAGACATGATGAATTATGAAGTGGTCAACTATCATCATAAATAAATATTTATCATCATAAATAAATATTAAATAACTCCAAGTGATATCACCTCGATATATGGCAATAATGGTCTGGTGATTAAAGTTAAAAAGAAGGTGTTAATGACGTGTTTGTCGACTGTCAGTCAACGCGCGATGTTTGTAATTGATCTATATTTCCCAGTGGGTAAATTGCAAAATTGTTTGAGTTAAATGCAGATTAGTGTACAGATATGGATTTGAGAATGTTGGAACTACTTGTGAAATTTAGCTCACAAGTTAGTCTAACAATAACAATGTTTCAAAGATTAAATTAATTGAGATTAGATGTCTACATTAACTTATTTAGTTAACGATATGAATGTTCGTTGTTTCTGCTGTATTCAAGAGAGTGGAAATCATAACCTGTCATATATACAATTTGAGATAAGTAAAATGCATATCATGCGACCAATCCATTAGTTACGCCATTAGTTATCTCTTTTGTTGTGAAAATCTATTAATTATTGGTACCTGGTTGTAGTATCTTAGCATCAACACATTGATCTGTACACTACTAACACAAATGACATCAAATTTCAATCAAACAAATCTAATTATGAATGTTTTACCACAGTAGGAAACAAGTAGCTGACAATAGTCAATCACATGAATGTTTCAGTAAACTGAGGTCACAATTATCGGTTTATGGTAATATATTTAGCCACCAGGTCGATAAATACTAATTATAATATATTTGTGGCAATCATGTTGACGTAAAAAAAAAAATTGCACATAATATTAATACACATAATAATTAAAAATTGCGTTAGAAAGACTTCCGTCTGGACTATTGTTCGTGAAAACTTGGATATGATATTTTTAGTCTTCACGAAATATCTCGGAAAATAAATCCTGAAACCGACAAAAGGTGACTCGGTAATAACCATAGACCAGGTGGCTTGGTAAACTAAAGCATCAATTCTGGAGATCGTATCTTTTCAATTTTTCCATATGTTATAATTCACGAGTATAGCAAATTGGTTGCGAATGTTCAGAAAAATACAAAACTTTTCATTGTTTCTTATAATATTTCGAGCAAAAATTGACCAAATGACTACAAAAAAATTCGAAAGATCGTAATTAAGCAATTTTTGAATATTACACACTTGAAACACCCTGAATTTAGTTCAAATAAACATAAAATTATTCATTTTTCTGTAAACTATCACAATCAAGAGTCGATATAGATGGAACAGGTGGTTTCCTGATCCACTACATAAATTCCGGAAATTCAACCTAACTTTTAACGTGAATTTTAGCCAAATTCAATGTATTTTTAAACAGCAATTGTTTTTACTTATAGATAATTACAGTGTAGAAATAAAGTGCCTACAACTTCTAATTGATTTTTTTCCCTAAATGATCATAGTTATAAATAAATTGAAGTTTAATCAATTGCCCTAATGGCGTGTGTAGACTATACATATCTATCATAGACTATATAGAAATTATGTTAGCAAAAAATTTCATTTCGATATGTTGAAGCGTCCACAAGTTATCGCAATACCGTACATTATTTAAAATGCAAAAGAAAAATTTCAAATATAATGACGCCAAAATGTCTCTGCAGTAAACTTCTCACTTAGACATTGTGTCGCTATTGACAATTCAAGAGGTTATTGAACAGCAGTTATGCACCAGCAGAGTTAAAGGTCAAGTGTAAACATACACAGTTGAAAAAGTAAGAAAGAGAAATTTATTTAGTATATCGTCGATAGTGTTACTCCTTAGAAATCATATTTTATTTCAAACCAAGAATAAATTTTAAATAATGTTGCCGTCCTTACCATACACTAGCTTATAGTAGCACCTTCGCATGCAGAATAATTTTATTATTTGTTTTACCAATTGAATGTTTAGTCCGTCAACTGCTGCTGACTAATACGCTTTGGGGTTTGTGATAAATTTTATTAAATTATTCTTTATTTTATATAATACGTAATATTATAAAGAAAATTACAATTTGTGATAATTAATTATATTAATGTGACATCGCCTCATACTTTCGACACACTTTAACCTTATTTAAATAGTTGCTTCAATATGCTGTTATGGGATCTGGTGAGATTTATACAACTGAAAAAAAATGGAATAACAAAATTGGTTATTATTAAAAGAGCAATAAGGGAATGGTAAATTGGATATAGTGTAAGTAAATATGTAAGTATAAGGTGGCAAATAGAGTCACCCACAAACATCCAGGTTACTCAACTTATGTTTGGTTTCACGTATAGTCACATGGCATGTGATTGTGAGTGAAAACAAGGTGAAAGGTCGACTTTGTGAATAGGATTGTATATATCACTTTACTGACTAACATTGCACCATTTTCTTCTCCATTTGGTCTCATCTGTTCTATATGTTTGGTTAACTGTTCGAAACATGAATGAAATGCTTTAAAAATAACATCGCCACAATACCAAAATGTGATCACAAAAAAAGTATGACACATGCAAAACTAAAACGGATAGGAGAATTTCCAAATTTTTTTCCTAATTACTAAAATTCTTAGAATCATAGGGCAAGATTGTTGACAAAGTTTATAGAAAAATACCTATATTTCCTTCCTTATTAGGACAACTCAGGTTCATCGGAATAGAAGTCATAGAAAAAGAAGGTATACACGAAAACCATATACTAATAATATCTCCAGCATATATTGTTATTACTTTAGTATACACTATTTACCATGAAATATAAAGTATAATTTTACCTAATTATACAAAAGACAGTTTTAATTGGTAGTTAACTAACAGGACACAATTTATCACTAACATATCCTTCATATTTATTGCAAATATAATGAATGTTTGACTGTTTTTGAATAAGTTTGTTGCATTATTGGAGAAGCTCGGAATTTGTGGCAATATACATAATAACATCAAATTATGCTTCTATATTACCATCACCAACAATTTATGACAAATAATATTAATGAAATATAAATGATTACCTATTAAAAAAAAAGGTTTCCGAAAATATTCGTATGAGGTTAAAAGTTTTACAAAGACAAATGCCATAACCTACATAACATTGTATAACATTTATGAATTTTTGGTGTCAAAAACTATCAAGCCAGTTAGTAGAGTATAAAATGGTATTGCGGGAAAATTTAAAGTCAACATTTAACTTAGTTTATCGTAAATTATTCATTTATGAAAATATCTTTTTGAAAATTTTGCAGGTGTTTGTATGAATGTGAATTTTAGAGAAAAATATGTCAGGGTTTAAGTCAATAAAAGATCTTTTCAAATGCAAGTAGATATGAGATATTTAAGGTATACTATATATAGGGTAATTACCGGTCACTGTAAGTTAATAACATTTGAAATGTATATATACAGAAACTGCTTTGAGTAGTACACAGGAAATGTGGAATATATTCTTGCTAAATAAATATAAATAAAGAAAATATATCTGATGCAATATTTTGGACATAAAATAGGGTGTAATAGATAAGTACAAATAATATCCATTTGGTTTCAATAAATTAGATTTACTAGTTACCGTATATAATATTACGGATTAAAATTAATTTTAAAAAACTACATATATGAAAGTAATTAATAGTAGTAAATGTAGAAGCTGCTATAATTCATGGTACTACAATATATTATTTTATAATTACAAACCTGTTGGTATAACATGTGACATTTTATATTCTCGTATTAGATTTATTATTTAGGAAAAGTATGTGACAATTGCTCCATTATTTTGGTTGCTTGATGATTTCAGTGTGCATCAACATTCACCCCTTATATAATAACTTCCAGTGTCACGATACATGTATAAAGTTTGTACTTATTACTAGCATTAATCATAATTACGAAATATTTATACTATTGTGTATTAATATATAAAATGATTACTAAACCTATTTTCTTCATATACATTGTATCTAAAAAGTTGTTGCTTAACTTACTTCAACTCTACTTGTCCGTCTATATTTTCTGATATTATAAAAATATCAATCATGACAATCATATTAAGATAGCGGTCTCTAGTAACAGTTACTATAACATCACTGTAATCATCAAAATGAAAGGGTGAATGATTTCTCCACATCACACCCATATTGACTGATATATAATTTAAAGGATTTTCTTTTGCCCAGAACTGACTATTTTGTTTATTAACATATCTATTTGAATAAAAATGTGTCTCAGCAGTCATTATGATTTTTTCATGAAAATTATGATCTTGTAGAATTCAGTTCTTGTGTCAACCGCATACTATTGTTGTTTTAAGTTGAGCCTATTTCTTCAAAATAATTCAGTAGGTTTAGAATGGCACAAATTTTCTAACCAAAATTTTGACATAAAATTTCTAGTCATTATAATTAATAATGTAATGACTAATGTATTTGATTTTCTGATAAAAACAAAGACACGTTGATTTATTCGAATATATTCTTAACAAATAATCTATAAAAGAACAAAAAAAATTGTAATTTATCTTTTTTTAAAAAACAAACTTCATATTTCTTTGTTGTTGAAAGAAAAATATATTCTTAAATATAAATTGAACATAATTTTATAAAATTATGAAATAAAATTTGGGCGTGCATGTAAATTAATAAATAATAATCTTTGACTCATTTGACTATTTTTCTCGTAACATTTTTTCTTCAGTTTGTTATAATTAAAAAATGAACGGCGAAAAACATTGTCATTAATTTAACTTAAGTACTAAAATTATAAAAATTCAAAGAAAATTTTTATAAAATTGTTGAAATTATAAGGTTTATATTTTTATATATTGGTAATCTTCATTGTAAAAATTAATTAACACCTATATTCGTCAAATAACATAACGTTTTTTTATTAAAATCATAATAAAGATGAAAATGGACGGGAAATAATAATAACAAATATTACGATATTATAATTTTCATTAAATGGTTAAATTATCTCTTTAAAAATTATTATTATTATTTATAAAAATATATTTAATATTGCTTAAGTTGTTTTTTTTTTATGAATTATGAATAAGGTACTACAACTACATATAAACATATGTATTTCTCACATGTTAAAGTTTTGGCAAGTCACACCTAATAGAAGTCCTCAACGTGAGAATAAAATACGTTCAATTTATCAAAATATAGAATACAAAATTTTAATTGAAATCAGCAGAAATATTATAATTAAAAAAAAAAAAAAAACATTACATTTAATGTCTTAAAAAAATACCAACAAATTATGTTTTGCACATAATTGATTGGAATGTGAAAACAATTCTATATTTAATTTACTTTTAACGATAAAACAAACATACGGAACCATCCATGCACATTATATTTTGTAGTTGATCAAATTTCTAGAAATATTCGCATATATAATACATCATTTTGATATGTAAATTTATTACCAGCAATTTGTACTGATTGTTGAACGAAATGTTCCAAATGAAGAAGGAATGCGTTAGCACTTTTTTAACGATAATAAAGTTGGCTCTCCTAATTTATGGTAACGGATGTCCTTTGTATTGACAAAATGAGTTATTGATAGTACCACTAAATTATAATAAATATGACACAGAAAAATACAATTGCTGTATCTACGTTGATACATAGCATTCAATAAAGTCTATTAAATATATCTTTAAAAATATATACATAAAAGCTACAATACGCCATCACTTGCGTGACTAATAAACGGTTGAGGACACTGTTGATGTGATTTAAGCGAGATGAAATTTGCCAATACCTGAATACGAAATATGAACGTACATAGAGATAATGTGGCGACTACATGCAGGCAAGATGCAGTTTTATACAAGACGTCGAGTTTTTCCGAGGAAAATGTGGAAAAACATAAATATCAATTTGTAGGGATGTGTCATCAACTTATGATTTTTATGTTATATATTGTATTTAACTATTTTTATTATTTTTTTTTTTTTTTTCAATCTACACTGACTTAATCTAACAACCTGAAATATATTCTGTTACAACATTTATTTTAAATAAATTTTAATTTCGCTCATAATAATAATAATTTGATGAAAATTACATGACATTTTTTTTTTAAATTTTAAAAAACTCAATGTTCAAAAAAAAAAAAAAATAGAATAATATTATAGTTTCATCAAAGCATTTATTTAAATGTTTGCTTTTATTTTAAGAAACTATAATTTTGTCAGGTAAATTAAATAAATATTTATTTAAAAAATTAAATTAAATTAATTAAAAGTGAGCAATTATTAATATTTTAGCTTAAATGAATTAAAAGGTCATTTTATAAAAATATTCTCTTTCTTATTCTATAATAAAAACAAAAAATGTATAAACTTTCTTTAATTTGCCATTGAAAGGTAATTGCTATTTGCTTTTCTACTCGCTTTCTTCTTTCTTTTGATTCTTTAATCGAAATAAGTTTTTTTTTTTTCTTAAATAAATGGAAGACTACTTAACTTACTAAATTTAAATTTCAATACTAACAAATATTTACCTTTAATTTCATTAATTTTAATAAAGATTAATTGGCACTTCTAAATTAAAATGTAAACATTATTTTAATGTTTAAAATTATCGAATTAAATAATTTTATTAAAAAGTATAACCAATTTTATGTAAATAATAAGCTAATTTTAGCTTTCTAAAAAATTCAAATTTTGACGAGCTTTTAAATAAGCTTCATAAAAACAATAAATTAGTAATTTAGAAAAAATCATATACCTAAATAAATGTGTTTACAATTTAACAAAATCTGAATATTCAAAAAATTATAATCGAAAATCGGCTTTCCAAATAAAGAAGAATTCTCTGCTTTCTCAATGACAAATTATTTTAAATATCGGTATAAAATGCATACAATCAATTAAGTGCACACCATACCGCAAAATTTACATGTACTTTTTTTTGTATTATTTATAATATAAAGGCACTATACACATTAGCATTATTTATAACATTAATTATAATAATTAGCATAATAATAATAATAATGGAAATTATAATTAATATAATATTTATATTAATAGAAATTAAAGTAGTAATAATTTTATTAATAATAATAATAATAATAATAATAATAATAATAATAATAACAATAATAATAATAGTTATAATAATGATCATAATAATTAATAATAATAGTAGGAATAATATTCCCTTTTAAAAATTTAAATTTAGAAATAGTTATTATGAAAAGCATAATTGATTTATAAATCAATAATTTACAGAGATATTATACAAAAAAAAAAAAATCTCACAAAAAATGTGCTAAAACGCACATATTATAATAACTAAGTATTTTTGAAATATTTTATGCTGCACGTAACAAATGCAAAATAAATTGTTCAACAAATTCAAAATTAAAATGAAATTCACTTGACGACCAATTGTCGATCGAATTAAGACATTATAATTTTTTTTCTTATTTTTAAAAAAAAAAAAATAAATTTGATTCAACTCATTTAAATCCTAATAAATTTTACTAATAATTAATAATATTGCCATTGTGCCATAAATTAAAAAAAAATATATATATATATAATTACTATAAAACAATCGACAGTAGAAATTAGATTCTAGTTATTATTTTAAATCCGTCATGCGAGCAGTAATATTTATATATTAGCAATGACACATCCACTATGGTTTGAAGTAAATGCGAAAAGTTATTAAAATATAAAAAAAATGAGCAATTTTTATCATCTTACTAAGTATATATCAAACAATTATTTTTTTTTAAAAAATTGTGCAAGTAAATTACACTAAATTCAGTTCTTAATTGCTAAACAGATTGATTAGCACCAATATATTTTTATTTTTATAAATTTGGCTCTGTATATCAAATTATATACACAATTTCTTGTAACCACTAACAATTATTTCAAATTATGATAAACATTTTTCAATAGAATTCAAACTATCAAATCACTTAAAAAGCATAAGTTCTTGCTAATATGTAAATTCATCTGTTAAATAATAAAGTAATCTAAAGCACGTTTGTTATTTCGAACATTATAAAATTACGGTTCAACTATTTTACTATAATTGCGTAGTTTTTAATACAAATCTAATATCTATTATATTATTTTTATTTATTTTTTAAAAAAATAATTATTTATATAAAACATAGTTAAATTTACTAATCGTAGATTTAACACAATAATAGTTAAACGGATTCCACTACATTTACTTATTACATCGAATTTCATGTTGATCCATTTGACTCGATTTAATTTTATACGGAAAATATGGCAAAAACTTATGATTATTTGGGTGTGTTCACGTTTTCGAGATGCTTTCGAAGGAACAACTAAATTTAAAACAGTGTTCTGCATCATAGAGTGAAAAATTCAAGATGTGTTATCAATCTTAAATGAAGCAAACTCAAATCAATAGTCAATGACAACATAAACTTTGATTAATATAATAAAATCAATTACGCAATAATTATAAGAATTATACGTGTATTATGGTATATTTAAGATGTATCATTAAATATATATTTACAGATAAATTCTTTATCATAAATGACTGTGTTTATTTATATATATATATACGATTAAAAGCAGAATTGTATATATAAAAAGTTAGACATTTTCATTACTTATTTGCCAAAAAAATAACAATTTACAAAAAGAAGAAAACAAAAAAAAAATACCAACAAAGAGTTTTGGTGAAAATTTACAAACTATTTTATTAAAAAAATTAAAATTCTAAAAACGTCAGTGTTATTTTCATCAAAATTTTTACTTACAACTTTACTGTGAAATACTTAGTTTGTCGGTTAGAAAAAACAATTTGAATACTTCAGCAGAGTGATGTGTAATCAATATCTAAGAAGCTATTAATTTATTGGTGAGATGTTGGTTATAGACCAAGTCGATAAACAGAACATTAATATCTTTTCTTTTACCACAAACATATGTCATAATTAGCATGTTAATATTATTTAAGTAAACTTTTGATAATAGGCGACCAATCTCACCACTCTCTAACACCCTTATAACTATATTAACAATTTTTATAATTAATAAATGCAATCAAAATGGTATATTAATTAATTATTTTTTAAATATGAAAAAAAAAAACCATAAGAATTATATGTAAGTAAAGAAATGAAACGATTCCATATTAAAATGGATATTTGGATGGTGTGATTTAATTAATATAATACGATGTTACTGTCTGAAGTTATGTGTTCCATAAACATTTATTTAGATTCTTTAATTAATTTATTTTAAACGATTATGTGATTTTTATAATAAAATAATCATTTATAAAAATTTTAATCTAAATAAATCCAATTTCATTAAGAACTTCACTTAGAACTGTTAAATTTTATATTATGCTGTAAAATTTTTATAGATTTCAGATTTGGAAAATACTAAAATTAATATAGAAAATAATTGTTTGTATTCAAATATTAGAAATACTAATAATTAAATATGTACGATCATAATTATTTGGTAATTAATACAAATTAAATTTTAATATATGCAAATATGCAAATTTTTCGAAAATATATATATATACATATAGAATTTTAATTGAGTATGCATAAAATTGGACACTTTTAATGTCAATATATAGTCAATTGGGTTTTGGAGAGTCCAGTTAATTTATGTTCTTTAATAATATTTTCCAATTTTAAAAATATAAAATGTATATTATATAAAATTGTTATTAATACTTTTACAATTAATTTAAACAATTATATAGTCATTCTTACACAATACCGAATGCATAATATCCTGCGTAAATTATATTCGAATGGTTGATAAATAAATCTCCTCTTCATATCGACAATATTTAATGTTTAAATTTTATTAATTGATAAAAGAATTTTACCACTCTACTGTCAAATATGTTGTTTTCCTTTCATTTTTACTGAATTTCTATATTGCACCAAATTTTATAATTTAATAATTAAATAAAATAAATTTATTAATTAAAATGAACAGATAAAAATCATAAAAAAAATTAATATAAAATGTGCGTCTTCGTACGTTTTGAAAAAAAAAATTTACATAAATTATAATAAAACTGAAATGAATGAATGAATAAATATATACAGGAAAATTCCCATTTTGCCAAATCGTTTCCCAATCCTTTTAAATAAACATCTATATAATAAATATTTCAAATTTACATCATTATGATGTTTTATATATCTGAAGTTAATGAGTTTACATTAAAAAAAAATACTAACAATTAATATTTTAATTAAATAATTTTAATATAAAATAAATTTAATTTAATTATTTATATATAAAATGAAAATTTTACCTAACTAAAACTATAAATACACATTGTCACTATATGTTAGA